>CM055268.1:87101506-87197815 GCA_029237695.1 Conchocele bisecta
GAATTATGCGGGATGTTGTTACAAATGCATGTATGGAATATTAAAGCATAAACTGAGCGTTAACTTTTCCAAACACGGAAATTTCTAATTCAGTGACCTTGACCTTTGGTGTTAGCGGGCACCATGGGCTTTCTGTAGAATGATGCGGGATGTTGTTACAAATGCATGTATGGAATATTAAAGCATAAACTGAACGTTAACTTTTCCAAACACGAAAATTTCTCTAAGTCAGTGACCTTGACCTTTGGCGTTAGCGGGCATCATGGGCTTTCTGTAGAATGATGCGGGATGTTGTTACAAATGCATGTATGGAATATTAAAGCATAAACTGAGCGTTAACTTTTCCAAACACGGAAATTTCTAATTCAGTGACCTTGACCTTTGGGGTTAGCGGGCACCATGGACTTTCTGTAGAATGATGCGGGATGTTGTTACAAATGCATGTATGGAATATTAAAGCATAAACTGAACGTTAACTTTTCCAAACACGAAAATTTCTCTAAGTCATTGACCTTGACCTTTGGCGTTAGCGGGTAGTGGTGCAACGATATACCGGTATACCGGTATATTGCGATATGTCATCCTGACGATACGTATCGCGGTACGGTTTTCGCGTATCGCGATATTTACACCATATTCTCGGTCGCCATCTTGTGTTAAAATAATTGTGCAAAATTATTCAAAATCATTCAAAACTTAATTTTTAATATGACAGAAGTCAATATTTTTTAATAAACACGCCACAATTAGATGAGTAATACATGTAGTGAGTAATTTTATGGCTAGGGTATAAAAATAATATACCGAAAGTCTGATACAAAATGGTCAGGGAAAATCACGACTTGGTGCCATTTCTATTGCCAGATAGGTACGTTCTACTGGCGAGTACTGCAGTGGCGGTATTTTTCTTTTATGTTTCTAAAATAAATTATGTTAAAATCATACCATGAGTTGCAGGCAGAAATGAACAATCATTACTTCCTTCACAGAAATTTTGCAAGTGGTTTCGCGACATCCGCGAAATGAAGGTCTGCTCGATTAACACAATAAATTTGCGAGAAGCATAAATGACTAAAAACCTGTTACTAATTGTGCCTGCATAATAATGTCTCCCGTTGCGTGAGACTGGAAACAGATACAGTGTTATGTAAAGGCATTCACTGATGTGTGCGCCCCGTGGACAATATCCTACAGGAGAGGCTAATACCGACTGGTATGGACTGTCGGCTGGCAAAATGTATGTTACCATGTGTAGTACATTTTCGACCAGTATATGGCATATCGATCATGACAATTCGGATATTTACCGCTCACCATTCCATCAATGAAGCACCCAGCATGATAATAACAAGCAAAATACCATAAGCCCCATTTCTCCCGTCACAGCCAAAAAATGAGAGAAAAGCACTGCACACATCACCAGTCAATTCAGACTTGAAATCAAACAAGCCACTGTATCCGGTCATTAACCCGATCAGCTGTGAAATTGCCAGGTAACGGCTGTTCCATTTACCTCCTAATATTTGTGACCAGTTGCCATTATCATTATTTACTTGATAGAAATACAATTAGTTTGTCTCTGTAGCAGTTAATGATGTTTATGCTTGTACACAAGTATTATTGCAATAAAAAAAAAAACAGTATTGCAACTGATTAACTAGTTTATTATAAAGTTTGTCCAATTCACGTAACAGCCCATTTTTACAACACATCGATTGAACGTGTGTGTATTAAAATGTTTCAAACATGACCTTTACATTTCACTGGGGGTGACAGTCGATAAATATAGTACAGTAAGCATAATTAAATGATATATGATATACACAGTGTTTTGATGTGTTCTAATGACAATAATAAACAATAAAGACTGTTCTTTATCTCCTGTTTGTTTTTATTATTATTTGTTCATACATGGTATAATATCGCAATACGTATTGCAATATGGGTTTGTTGTATCGCAATATATCGCAATACGGGTTTGACCGTATCTTTGCACCTCTATTAGCGGGCATCATGGGCTTTCTGTAGAATGATGCGGGATGTTGTTACAAATGCATGTATGGAATATTAAAGCATAAACTGAGCGTTAACTTTTCCAAATATGGACATTTCTAAGTCAGTGACCTTGACCTTTGGGGTTAGCGGGCAACATGGGCTTTCTGTAGAATGATGCGGGATGTTGTTACAAATGCATGTATGGAATATTAAAGCATAAACTGAGCGTTAACTTTTCCAAACACAGAAATTTCTAAGTCAGCGACCTTCACCTTTGGGGTTAGCGGGCACCATGGGATTTCTGTAGAATGATGTGGGATGTTGTTACAAATGCATGTATGGAATATTAAAGCATTCCATTGAGGGAAACAGAAGTTACAATGAATTAACCTGAGCGTTAAGTTTTAGAAACCGAGCTAAACGCAAAAACTTAATGTTGAATGCATGTGAAAAGTAGGTCAATGAACCATGAAAACTAGGTCAAGGTCGCATGGGCTCCCTCTGTATGAGATGGTTACACCACAGTGTTGATGTATACCGAAGCATTCCATCAAGGGAAACAGAAGTTGTTATACATTAAACTGAGCGTTAACTTTTCCAAACACGGAAATTTCTAAGTCACTGACCTTGACCTTTGGGGTTAGTGGGCACCATGCGATTTCTGTAGAATGATGCGAGATGTTGTTACAAATGCATGTATGGAATATTAAAGCATTCCATTGAGGGAAACAGAAGTTACAATGAATTAACCTGAGCGTTAAGTTTTAGAAACAGAGCAAAACGCAAAAACCTAACGTTGAATGCATGTGAAAAGTAGGTCAATGAACCATGAAAAGTAGGTGAAGGTCACATGGGCTCCCTCTGTGTGAGATGGTTACACCACAGTGTTGATGTATACCAAGTATGGAGGTCGTAGGAGTTTTCTGGAAACTGAGCTAAACGCAAAAACTTAACGTGAAATGTTGACGCCGCCGCCGATGCCGACACAGACGCCGACAGAAAAGCTATGCCTATGTCCCGCTTCTGCTAAAGCAGGCGGGACAATAAACAAAGGAACGAAAAGGAGAATGTTTTACCCCTTGGCATGCTGCACATACTGGACAGACATTATATTATAATCAAAATAGTTTTGTTTTGGTTTGAGTAGTATTAATGTGCAGTGCTGTCAGTACTTGCTGCATCCTGGTTGGGGCATCGAACCTAGAGGTGAAAATATAATACTTCTACTTTCTGCTTGTCCAAAGTTAGCCGCTGTACTGCTTGTTTTATTCAGAATATTGATAATACATTGAAATGAGACCACATATAATAGACGATCGTACATTGGTAATAACAGAAAAGAGGTGCACTGTATGACAAGCTGTGTGTGGAAACCAAAGCATTGTGATACATGCTATCTACAATACGTCAGCATCCACCATGTGTCACGAGAAAGTATTTGACACATATATACGTCAACATAGTGGTTTATCCAGCATCATTATTCATTTTGCCTATAAGTATGTGTTATCTTTTCAGATGTGATAAAAAACCCATGTGAATAAATTATTTCTGTGGCCGTTTCATAAATGTTTTGTTGTCATATCTCATTATCTTTTTGCATGCTATGCTATGGACAATATATAACAAGATACCCAAAGGATACATGAACCTACAGGTATATATAAAAGAAACGCAATACATCAGGCTAAACACATAACAGGCACATAGCGGCGGAGCTTTCAACGTGGCACAAACATGCATTTCAAGACCAGCAGTCGGAGTATCGATTTAATTTATATTGGTTTAATATGCAACATTGTTGTATTATTAAATGTACTTACAGTTCTGAATCATACTCTGCTGGCCATGGAATTCATGCTTATGAAAAACATATACCAATCCAGAATGTGTTTGTGTAGTTGCAACGAGAGGGACTTTTTATATTGTATTTGTTAAGAATTTGTATCACTGTCCGCGGCATGCAAGTCGAACAATTAACATACATATGGTTGATTAGTCAGAAACTCGCCTGTGTATACAAAGTGTATGTCAATGAATGTGCTACATGAGCGAATGGCATATCCATTCCATATTGGGTTGTAATTATTAATTTACCAGCTGCTCTAAAACTAGACATATATTGATCCAATTAAGTTCGGTTAAGCAAAAATGTGCATGGCAAATAGAAAATAATATATCCGATAGACCGAACACCACTTACTGGCCTGGAAAATAATTATAATGTACCAAATACGCACAGGAATGTCGAGTATTGAATGGGCACTAAAAAGGATTCCATGATTAGCAGTACACGGTTCCACAAATACACACTCAGGCAATCAGCTAGAAATAGAATGTGAACCGCTTCGTATACGTTATTTTGATACTAGTCGTGTTCAGCGACAGTCGTGGGTACCGTGACATTGTTTGTAATGTTACTGATCAAAATACACATTATAACCCTCTTGCTTGCTTTGCCGTCATGTTTCCCTGCGGTCAGTAATCAACATAATGTAAGCAATGAGGCGGGACAAACTATTGAATGAATGAAGTGATATACATGTATAATGTTCGCTACCTGTTCAAACAGGTACATCAGACTCATATACTCATGATATTCATATCAAATGTTGGTTGCATGAACAGTCATCTATATTATATGTTTACGTACACAAAGTGGTAATAACAGAACAGTGTTCTAGTTGAATGCTAGTTTTTTACCTTTCTAAATTACATAATCTTTCAGACAATGGCGCATTTGAATATATTTGTACATTAATTAGAAAGGTGTTTTGTGTATATACAAACGATAATTGACCATCCAAGACACGCTAGAAATACCTGTGTAATCGATAAACGCAGAAACATCGCGCTGTAAAATATAAACGTAATTGCTACTTTCGGTTTAGAAGCGGTTACATTATTTTCACTGACGTATTGGCCGAGCAGTATAATAGTAAGTACAATGATGGTGGATTAACAGGCAATATCGAAAGTGCGATACGCCAGACCGATTTCCTACATGGATTGATCTATGTTTTATAAACAAGAGGGCCATGATGGCCCTAATTCGCTCACCTGACTCCATGAACACCAGAGGAGAATGTGACATTGAGTTCATATGTGTTTTAAAAAAATTGTGCTATTTTTAGATGGCGGTCATCTTGGATTAAGCGATGACTCTCATTTTACCAAATCTGAAAATGCTTCATCCAAGGATCTCAACTTACTATGAAGTTTGGCCAGCATTGGCCATGTGGTTCCTGAGAAAAAGACGTTCAAAATCTCGAATAAATGGACCTTTTGGCGGCCATCATGGATGACATAATCATCCGATTCCGACAAATATTGCACCAGAGCAATCGCCTCATCGATACCTTCAATTTGATATACGACATGAGCATATTCGGTCAAAAATAAAATTTGACGCCACGCCCATTTTTGGCCTCAGGGTCACCATTTTAACACCTTTGAAAGAGCATTCTACATCGATCATTCTTACCAAGTATTGTCGAAATCCGGCTGGCGGTTCATGAGAAGAAGATTTTTTAAGAATTTGTGCTATTTTTAGACGGCGGCCATCTTGGATTAGCGACGACCTCCGTTTTAACAAATCTGAAAAGGCTTCACCCATGGACCATAACTGTGAAGTTTGGCCACCATGGGCCAAGCGGTTTGTGTGAAGAAGAATTTTGAAATCTCTAATAAAAGAACGACCTTTTGACATTTCGGTAGCCATCTTGAATGACATAACCATCCGATTTCGACAAAAAATGCACCAGAGTGATCGCCTCGTTGATACCTTCGATTTGATATATGACATGATTCGGTCAAAAATAAGATTTGACCTCAATTTGACCCCACGGGCCACGCCCATTTTTGACCCTGGGGTCACCATTTTAACAACTTTGAAAGAGCATTGTACATCGATCATTCCTACCAAGTTTTGTCGAAATCCGCTTGGCGGTTCTTGAGAAGAAGATTTTTGAAGAATTTATGCTATTTTTAGATGGCGGTCATCTTGGATTACGTAATGACGTCATTTTAACAATTTTGTAATCCCCCAACCTAAGGACCATGACCATGAAGTTTGGTGACTATAGGCCCAATAGTTACCGAGGAGAAGACGTTTGAAAATGTTCACAGACGACGGACACATTGCGGTAACAATAGCTCACATGAGCTTCGCTCAGGTGAGCTAAAAATTGAGAGAAAAGAAAAAATGCCTGTAGAAATTGTAGCCGGCGGCAACTGAGCGAGTAGTCGGCGAAATCGCCGGCGCTTGCGGAGACCACTATAATGCATACAGTGTCGACTTTGAAATTCACTAATCAATGCTAATTGGTGCATGTAAAGTTTACATGACAGTCACATTTACAGGACAGTTGTTGATGCTTATGTTTATACATTATTAAATAGTTCGGATTAGTTCATTTCAGTTCCGGAAATTTAGTGAGCACATCGCACAAGAGCTATTAATATCGGTTTGAACAGTACGCAGGGGCGGATCTGGAGGGGGGGTTCTGGGGTTGCAACTCTCCCGCTCAGCCACGGAGTTTACATAGATCACAGATTACCACCAGTTGGAGTCTGAAATTAAATGCCGAAAAACACAGGAAAGTGCATTTCTTGTTATGTAACAAGAAAATGTGGCCCGTCGGCACACGAATGCCCCCGGTGGCAGATTGGAGAAACAGTGGTGTTAATTAACCAAATGTAATAAATATTCATAAGCACAGTTGTGAAGGTCAAACGGTGAAGGTCATATTAAGGGCATCCCGATTGAGTGACATTTGTGCACAAGTATGATGTATTGAAATATTACTCCTTCACGGGATATAGAATTGAGAAACTTCGACGAACTTCTTAATGTGTGAAAAAGTTCAAAGTTGTGTGATGGTAAAAAGGTCAAGGTCATATTAAGGGCAGCATGGATGTGTTGCATTTGTCCAAATGTATGATGTATTTAACTAGTAAAGTAATCCTACAAGGGATATATAAGTTATGACAGAATTTATAAACTCCGGGGTACTTCTTAATTGTGGGAAAAAGTTCAAAGTTGTGAAGATCAAAACGTCAGTCATATTAAGCGCAGCATGGATGTGCGGCATTTGTCTACAGGTATACTGTGTTGAAATATTTAAGTAATCCTTCAAGGGTTATAAAAGTGGACAGAATTGAGAAACACTGGCGAACTTCTCAATGTGCCGGACACACGGACACACAGACACACAGTTCAAACACTATAATATATTATGCCCTTGGCTCTACAGAGACTGGGGGCATACAAAGTGAAATACATTTCTTTGTTCATCATCGCTCTGGGCATCACGTTGCACTAAGTAAAGTCACACATGCTGAGCTAGACACTACGATAGATAATTGTGTTAAATTGTGAGTATAGCATCGATACATTTCAACATGAAGAGGTGAACCAATTGACAAACAGTAGAATGGAATCACTACTCCAAAAGCAGACTGGACAGCCCGCGTAAATCAAAATTTAACCCGTAGACCGCTACACACAACATTTGTCGTCTGCTGTTGCTTTTATATGTTGCCATCTTTCTCAATAAAAATATGGTTTGACAGCACTTCAGAATCATTTCCAATGCAAAAAAGTGGTGTAAAAGCATGTTGTAAATTATTCTAAAGTGCTGTCAATGTATGTTTTTGATGATAATCAAAGGACTGAAAGTCCCGAAATCCTTTGCAGTACATGCTTGTGGAGGACACATATACTAAGAAATCATTTATTGGAAAGTACATTGTAGTCTTAAGAATTGGCACCAGGAGAGATGCGGAACTTTGCGGAATAGATGTAATTTGCGGCTTGTCAGTAGTTGAGACAGCAACTATTCAAATGGTCAGCTACATACAAGTTTCACTTGCTCAATAATTTCCCGACTATATATACTCACAGGATATATTGCTTTGTCATATGGTTATTATACACTAGTTCTGAAATATATATGCATTACCATAGTAACCATGGTAACCAATATTGGAAAACACAAAAATAGTATTTATTGAAAAGGTGTTTACTTTTTGAAAATCAATGCAATACACCCCGAGTACTGTTACCATTTTGCAATACACTTAACATGTGAACGTTTAATAATATTGGTTGTCATGGCAACCATTTCAATATTTCACAGAAAAAATCATATATACTCCATTTAAAATCAATATATTCGTCGAATCAGTATACATTATCAATGCTGCAAAAACAATATTTATCTCGACAAACATGATTGTTCAAAGTAATTTTTCCTTGACCTTGGACATGAAGGCCACATGGGTGTGGTACATGTATGGAATGAAAATATGGATGAGATGGAAGTATTGAATTTGAAGTCAATCGACTTACAGTTCAGAAAAATTTAAGGAAAATCGTACGGATGCATTATGTAAGTAATTTGACCTTGACCTTGGAAATGAAAGGTCGCATGATTGTGGTAGGATGAAAATATGGTTGATGATAAGGAAGTATATTTGAGTTGGAAAGAACGAGTGATGTTTGAGGGTCCATCCGACTTTCCGTCACAGAGATAATGGGTACCAAAACTCTTTAACGTGGACGGACGGAATTACAAAAACTAGATACCCTCGGGGTGGGGGGGGTGGGGGTGTATATCTATAGTTTTGTATACACAGTTTAAACTTTATATATTTTACAACAATTACAAACAAGAGCGAGCAGTCATGTATGGAACATGACAGGTGACGTATGTCATCAGTCCCTTTTTTCCTTTTTTCTTTTTTTCCTGTCACAGTCCAGATCATCTTGCTTATTATTCGGCACATTTGATGCGTATTTTTACTACGCTTAGTGTATCCCAGAAATCCCAAGATACCAATTTACCATCAATCTATACTTACCACACCGATTCTTATCCATTGATTCCTTTTCTCTTGTTTCACACTATGCGTATTTGAACGTCATACTCATAGCGGACACCTGTCAAAAATTGATATTTCCGTTTCCGGGCTCGTTTTGTTTGATAAAAAATGCGTAAAACTGGCAGAAATCAGTTGGAAAAAATGTTTGAAATGTACCTACATACCTACCTATAACGCGCAGGGCGACGTCTGGATTAAAAATGCGAGTGAAAAAGTGCGCGTAATACACAGTACACAACAAAAACAATAGCGGAAATGTAGCTTTCTGCGTGGAATGTGTCGAAATAAATAGACAGCAATGAGTTAATACGTTGATTAAACTAGTTAAAATTAGGCAAGTATTACGGATAAATATGTCGGCTAAATGGCTTAGAAATGTATGTATACACACATCGTCATTTCGCTATTAAAATATTGTAATTTGTTATGTTGGGGTAGTGGACATTTCGTTTTCAGTAGGGATCAAAATAACGGACGGAAATATGATTATTAGCGAAATAACATCGTACTTAGCAGTGAAATAGCATCATATTTATTTGACTACACACCGCCCTAGACATAGCACTATGCAGGCCCGTAGCCAGGGGGGTCAGGGCGGTCGAATGACCCCCCCCCCCCCCCCCCCCCCCCCCCCCCCCCCCCCCCCCCCCCCCCCCCCCCCACCCCCCCCCCCCCCCCCCCCCCCCCCCCCCCCCCCCCCCCCTACCCCGCTCAGCCTCGAAGTCCACTTTTTTAGCCGCGAGGTCCACTTTTTTAGACACCCTTAGATGCCTCAGGCCCCTTGGGCCTTCGAAACGACACCCCCTTCAAACAGGTCTGGCTACGGGCCTGCTATGGCTTTACTACCGTTAATATCTGACTTTTATCATGTATTATTTACTTTGCTAAAAAGATAAGTCAGATAATGAAAAATAGTTAAACATGATATAGACATGGCATGCTAGTCTACCACACCCCCGCTGAATAGTCTGCCGTGGCAATACACGGGTGGGAAACCACCAGACCTTCCCAATATTGTGTATGTGGAAAGTTGTCCGGTGGCAACTTCCGTGAACGTCCGGTGGCCCAAAAACTTTGTAAACAAGGTGAGTACGAGTGACATTTTTATATTTATTTCATACACGTGGGCCCTTTCTCGAAAATCAGGCTCTGTTCTGCAGTAGATATATATGTCTTCTTTGTGTACAAAGTGATTTTGGCACGAATTTATGTAATTTGTAGAAGTTGGAACTGTTCTACGATGGTAGGTCTGTCCGAGTTGCACGTGGTGTTTCATATTTGAACTAAGTTTCCCAATATATTTACGAATTTCGACACCCTGCCCGGTGTATACAACACTAGAACCATCTTAACATCGGTCCTGACAAAAAACAATCACCGATTTACACGTTATTCCATAGTTACGGCCATTTTTTCCATAGTGAAAGTCTGGTGGAAACGGAGAAGAAACGTCTGGTGGCAATGGGATTCAGTGCCAATTATGACTTTTTTTTGTCGAAACATGGGTAGGCACGCTTCAGGTCCTATGACTTCACCAATTTTCGACCGATATTGACATAACTGATATCGTCGTTTCCCTTATAAATAGGAGTTTTTTCAGTTGTGTTGGAAGAAACGGGGTGTGCTAACTAAGGATGCGCAGGAGTGGCCGGAACACCAATTTCAGAATCGATTTTCTTTGCTACCATATTTATGTATTCCGTATTGCCCGCCTGTCAGAGGCGCACCCATTCAAGCCACAAGACAAGAAGGGTAGTGTCCACGGAACGCCCCGCCAGAAATGTACCTGGTCTATTGAAAAAAATCTTCCAAACCAAAAACCAATGGGGCTTGCTATATACACATGGCCATCATGCTAGCACAAAACCCAGCACGCACGCCATATGTGTCCCATGTAGATTGCTAGCTGGGAACCAACAAAGCGGCCGGTCGTGGCCTGTGTTTGCAGGTGGAGGAAAGCCCGAGTGCCGGGAGTAAAACCACCGCAAGCTTACACGAAACATACGAAACCGTAAAGACGTATCTAGGTACAAGCACTGATCCATTGGTCTACCAGTTCACGATCTTGTAAAGTTTCCTGATAAAACAGACAACCTGCCCACGGAGTATAAAGATACTTCTCCTACGTTTACCACCGTCCAATAAGACCCAGTGATTTTCCAATTCTAACTTGTTCTACCTTACGTTACATTGTAAAGTTCAAAACCTAGATAGTACATGCACTTTACCTGAAATACTTGAGTTTAGAAGAAAAAAAACATGCAGAACAAAAATCATGTTTCTTGAAACAATTTGGCAGCGAAAGAGTTAAGCCAGCGAGGTGATGTGGGTGTCATGAAAAATTAGCGTGGGATATCTTATTTACCGACAGCAACAACAACAACAGCAGCAAAGTTTGTTTTTCGGAATGTTATAAACATGCCAACTGCGTTTAAAGTGTTAATGCCAACTTATTATTAATGATAGCAGTCAATATTTGTCTACAGTAATAGAAACACAAAGGCGACAACATTCATTTGCTATTTACAATATGTTCACAAAGTGCTATCCATCAACCATTTTATAATAAACATTGACCAAAATCCGCACAGCACCTAATAGCCGACTGAGTGACATCTCAACTCTGGCAGCATATGAGTAGACTTGTTCGCTGGACTCGAGAAAAAAGAATTTCTTCGATCACATGGTGTGACCAAGTTGTCATTCCTCTTATGCTTCATAGAATATGTTAATATTTTGTTGATGTCATAGGAAGTTGAAGTTGCCATTCTGTCTGTCGATTCAGTCATCTATCAATCTGGTCGTTCTTCTGGGCCCATGACAGGCGCGGATCTAGGTTTCTGAGAACGGGGGGGGGGGGGGGGGGGGGGGGGGGGGTTGTCGAGGTGCACGCAGTGGACCGAGTTTGCTAGGGGGGTCTGGGGGCATGCTCCCCCGAAAAAAAAATTGAAATACAAATGTCCTGAAATGCTTTTTCCCCTGGGTTTTATGGGGTTTAAAATTCGACTCGAGCTTGTAATAAATGCCCCCCCCACCCGAAACAATTTGAAATACAGATGTCCTGAAATGCATTTTCCTGTGTTTTATAGGGATTTAAAATCAGACTCGAGCTGGTAATAAATGCCCCCGATTTTTTTTTTTTTTTGAAATACAGATGTCCTGAAATGCATTTTCCTGGGTTTTACTGTATTTAAAATCCGACTCGAGCTGGTAATTTCATAACAGTTCATATTTGCGTAACCTCGTGGCTGAACGGGCGGGGGGGGGGGGGGGGGGGTTGCAACCCCCACAACCCGGTGCTAGATCCACGCCTGCATGATCATAAAACTTTGACTACATACTCCAACCTCATACTTGAAATCGGGGAATTTGATAATTGGTCCAGAATGGAGGTATGCTCAGTATTGGCCAATCAATTGGGTAGATGTATCTATGATTTTTCCATTTTCGACTACTAAATTTTGACCCATGTTTTCCATTGTTCGAGTTCCGATACCTTCTTAAGTAAACCATCTGAAAGTATATTGAAATGCCACTGTTTATTATAGCCACATAATATAATAGATGTATACCTCAAAATTTTATTACAGGTACATATCCACATTGAAAGTTGAATTATATATTTATGATGTACTATTCTAGGCCATGTAGACGTCATATTTCAGCAACATTATAAGCGTTAATATTCCACTATCAGATGCGACTATCGACATTGTAATAATGGATTCAAATATTGACTATCTACTCGTACATTTATGTTTTGATGCGTAACAACACTACATGTACTTTACAATAAATCGATAAGAAACAAATACTCAAGTGAGAGAAGTGTTTTCATTAAATAATGCAATAAAGAGCATCGTCTCATTTGCGTGATTACAATGGCGTGTGTCGTTACCATGGCTTTAGTTATATTATTTGTCAATCAAAGGTTAACGTTGTGCATTTTGTATTCTTAAATATTTACAAGTACATGTATACACTTATTTGTTTCATGTAAAATAGTTTTACCTATGATTTCTGTATGGCTATGTACCTTTAAAGCCATCGTGAAGAATACATTGTCATGCAACAAATTGTCATAAACATCATACATAAACATAAAATACATCATAAACCACCACATTCACCATATCATAATTAACTGATACTCTGGTTGCGGCCTCCTTTATCATGTTTGTTATCAATACATAGATACATCTCCAATGCAGGACTTTCCCACAAATTATGAATACACACGGAGGTGCTGTTTTCAACTTGCTCCGTGACCACCGCTGTACCCGTGCCGTAGTTTTATATGGTATATTGTTACTGTTGTGTTAGTCCTGCTCATTTCCCCCCTTAGGATTTATTCCTCTATTTTGCAATGTGCGGTTGTGTTCCAGTGATGACACGTATTATTAGACACAAAGCGTCAAATTAGAGACAGATATCCGATAAGTTGATTTTTACGCGAGATGGAGTATCACGTGATTTCCTAGCAACAATAACAAGTCCCAAACAGCATCCGATTCAATGTGAAAATCCCTTTATTTTGTCCTTGTTATGCGACAGATTTTGATAACATATGGCGGAGTAATCGTATATTCCAAAGCTGTATTTGGAGATATATGTACTTCTGTACACACATCTGTCATTTATTAGTAGCATCCAATTCGCTGTATCACTGAATTTTCCATTCCTCCGAATATGGAAATTTATGTTTCACATACCTAGCGAATATAACCGATAGCACAGGGTGATTAAATGTTGTCACTGGTGTAATCACATTGCCACCAGACGTTCACCGTTCCCACCAGACTTTCACTTTGGAAAAAATGGCCGTAACTTTGGAATAACGTGTAAATGGTCATTATTTCTAATCATGATTTTAGAAGAACAAAATCATGAAAATACTACATAACTAACATAACAGACTACAAACAAGTCAGGCGATCCACTACCACATAAACTGCACGCTGGGTGCAAGGGATACATTAACGGTAATTAGTACTCCGTCGTATAGCGACCTCCATTTATCTGGTTTGACCCCCAGATAACATTTTACTATCTGGGTCGGCCGGTTACCTCGTCATGAGAGCTGAATTGGGGTATTGGCTTATTGGTCATTTTAAAAGCAGCAAGAATAGTACCGATAGTGTCAGCTCGGTACACCATGTACATGTAGATGAACTTTACTGCGCTTGGGAGGTTGCTAAGTGATTCGGTGTGTCGCGGGCCTGGCAAACACATCATACAAGTTCTCAATTCATAGCTGGATATGTAGCTTTTTCTAAAATACAATGTATCGTCATTTGAGCTCTGATTTTGGCACCCTTGTCTATTCCATAGATAATAAGTGGGCTCAGTATGAACCCATTGACCCGGCCTTAGATGACCCTGGTAAATGATCGGCCATTAAACCCAAACAAACCACAGGGCGATTAAATGCGGTCACTGGTGAAACCCATTGCCACCAGACGTTCACCGTTTCCACCAGACTTTCACTATGGAAAAAATGGCCATAACTTTGAAATACCGTGTAAATCGGTGATTGTTTTTCGTCAGGACCGATGTTAAGGGGGTTCTTGTGTTGTATACACCGGACAGGGTGTCGAAATTCGTAAATATATTGGGAAACTTAGTTCAAATATGAAACACCACGTGCAACTCGGACCGACCTACCATCGTAGAACAGTTCCAACTTCTACAAATTACATAAATTCGTGCCAAAATCACTTTGTACACAAAGAAGACATATATATCTACTGCAGAACAGAGCCTGATTTTCGAGAAAGGGCCCACGTGTATGAAATAAATATAAAAATGTCACTCGTACTCGCCTTGTTTACAAAGTTTTTGGGCCACCGGGACGTTCACGGAAGTTGCCACCGGACAGCTTTCCACATACACAATATTGGGAAGGTCTGGTGGTTTCCCACCCGTGCAATATTATGCACCAGTCAATTGTAATCCCCGCCCCCCCCCCAGGCCGGGACATAGCGGGGGATAGCGGGGACATTGCATTTTTTTTTTGCAAAGCCCTGGTATATCCCCCGCACTGTGGGGACCGAAAAATGTGTATTCCCCCGCTATATGGCCCCGCCCCCGGGGCAGATACACATGTAGTTTGGGCCATTTTTTATAATGTATATTAAAAGTATTTATAACATGTTTTAGCCATCTATTCACTCAAGGAGTGTTGCTTTATCTTTCACATACTATATACGAGTGCTATGTGATTTTGCCAATGTATGACAAGGCAGGTATTCCATGGGTAAACGATCTGCAAACAAAAATATGAGTATTAAGCTCGACACTTGCACTTGAGTTGTATACAATAAATGATGTAGTTGTGTTACACGAACTGTGAATGTAGAGCCATGTATATCCCGAAGGACTGCACTGATGTGCAGGCTCTTCTGGGTCTACATTGCCCTAAATCATGAGACCGTCTTTATCAGAATGTGGCTCAAATATTGCTTGAATTCATTTATGAGTTATTGGAATTGCAACATGTGACGCTATTAAATATTCAGCAATCATATTAATGGCCTGATTGACAATGATGAAATTGTGTTTTACGGCTCAGTGATCGTGATCTTTTATGCACTTGGAGCTGGTAATACACCTGTACCGGTTTAATAGGAGTTGTGATTCATCTCTGAATTTACGTAATCTAGATTTTAGTGTTCTTATGGCCTTATTGGATGACTGAATAAATCCTGGACGCTCGTATAGATTTGTTGAGTTAAATACTGTTCGTCTGCATTCTTAGAAAACCGGACCTGATATGTGTAATCGGTGTAAGTCCCATTCCCACCATGTAAGGCACAGCACCACACAGTCAGATTGGGATCCAAACCGATCCTAGAACATGTCTTACCGTATTGTTCGAAAGGGTACAAACTGTGAGTGTTGAGCCCTGTAGACCCTGATCGGCCTGCACTGGTGCGCGGGCCAATCTGGGTCTACATTGCCCTCTATCACAAGACCACCTTTCTCAGAATAGGCTCAAATATTGCATGAATTCTAGTTACAAGATATTTCTCCAGTTGCAATTTACTTTATCGGATTTACAATCTCTGCTCAACATTACCTACCAGCTAAGTACCATTCAATGAAATAAACATGACTCCCTGGCCATCAAGCAAACACGTCCGCTATTCCATATGGAACAAGGTCTATCTGAACGTGTTTGCGTGATTCATCTCTGAATTTATGTACTCCTGATTTGCTGTCATTATGGCCTTATAAATAGTCTGCATTCTGAGAAAACGAGCCTTATAATCGATCATCGATCGGTTGATGCTAACCGATTACAAACGATAATCGATTATGATTCTTCCACCGATTGCCCATCACTACAGAATGTGTTTGAATTCGGCAAAAGAAAACTGAAAATATTGCCAGAAAACGGACTGGTAATTATCATCTAACTGTAAAGTATTTATAGCACATAGTGACCTTGACCTTCGAGCGATGACGCCCACGTTCAACAGATGCCTTCGGAAGTTCCACTCACCGATATGAATGTAGATACCGAATATGGTTGAATTTGGCAAAAAAAACAACAGAAAATATTGCCAGAAAGCGGACTGGTATTTAAATTATCATCTAAACGTAAAGTATTTTTAGCACAAAATGACCTTGACCTTCAAGCGATTACCCCCACGTTCAACAGATGCCTTCCACTGATCGATATGAATGTAGATACCGAATATGGTTGAATTCGGCAAAAGGAGACTGAAAATATTGCCAGAAAACGTACTGGTTAATTATCATCTAAACGAAGTATTTATAGCACAAAATGACCTTGACCTTCAAGCGATGACGCACACCTTCAACAGACGCTTTCCACTGATGAATGTAGATACCGAATGTGGTTGAATTTGGCAAAAGAAACTGAAAATACTGCGAGAAAACGGGACGGTATTAATTATTCATCTAAATGTGAAGAATTTATAGCACAAAGTGACCTTGACCTTTGAGCGACGAGGCCCTCGTTCCCCGCTGATTGATATGAATGTACATACCGAATATTATTGAAATTGGTGAAGTGGTTCTCAAGTCATTCGCGAAACAAACATGCCGCCTACACACGGCAGACATCAGACGAAGGGGCGCATCGCATATCCCCCGAACATTTTTCGGTCGGGGGATAAAAACTAAAAAGGGTGGGTGGCAATTTGCTCGTTCTTTCTTTCTTGCAATACTGCACTCGTTCATGTATGAACAATTCAACATTATGGCAGGTTCTATGACCTTGCATACCAGCCCGGGCTGGAGTCCGCTTGACCATCAAAAATGCCTTAAATTTTGACACATTTTAAAATTTGAAACTATGCACGAAAAAGGAGAGACAGAAATCAGACTTTTTAAAACCCTTTCAACACTAGATACCTCTGCAAACAGTGTATATCCAGATGACCTGGCTCGTAACGAGCCGTCTCATCAGGATCTGCACTGGTTGCAAGGATTTTTCCTAATTTGCTAAAAAATATTCCCTTTTTTAATATGAATAGACTTGTCCAAAAATCATTTTCTGATTACTTGATTGGTCGGAATTTGAAAGTGGAATATTCCATTAAGTTTAAAACTTTGGGGTGAAACAGTTAAAATAAAATGTTTGAAAAATGTGCGCCAAAGTAGAGTATTGCGACGGCCAATTTCGAGCCTATGCTGCAATACTCTGTTGCACAGCCAGTTTTAGTGGTGGAGAAAACGGAGTACCGGAGGAAACCACCAACCTATGGCAAGTTTAATACTGCAACTTCCTCACATGTGGTCTGCATGAACGTATCATACAGTCTCGCCCACATAGGTGAGGAGTTTTTCAGCCACCAGGGCCCCAGTATTAAACAAACCCACGAAAACCCATGACACAGTCGTTTCGGCCACATGATCAAGTTTTTTTAATATATAAAAATATTTATATGACATCACATTATAATATACAGTGGACATGACAAACAGTTTTCAAGATATTTTTTCGCGCAAATGTAAAGCCCCTGGGTAGCCCCGGCACTGCAGGGACAAATTTTGTGTTAATGCCCCGGGGTTTAGCCCCGCTATCCCCCGCTATGTCCCGGCCTGGGGGGGGGGGGGGGGCGGGGATTACAATTGACTGGTGCATTACTGTCTGATACATAGCAAGCACTATGTCTTTACTACCGGTAGCAAAGTTGAAAGTAAATAATAAATGATACAAGTCAGATAATGAAAAATAGCAGAACTTTAGAAGCTAAACATGATATAGAGACATGGCATGTTCTAGAGGGAGAGAAGTTGGTCATTACTACATTATATCTACTTACCAACTCGGAACGATTTCTTTCCGCCTCCTTATTGAACGTCTTGTCTGCATGGCGTTCCGCGGACTTGTGACCGAAAACCACCTACCTACTCCGCTTCCAAGTACGCGATTTCCACTTTCGGTTTCGCCTGGACGATACCATTCCTCACAAAGGGGTTATAACTATAATTAATATTTCCGGTTAGCGTATATTCTCGTCGCGTTGCGTGTTTTCGTGTAATTTAGTACTATTACTTAGGTTCGACTACATGTATATTGGACAATACAGCATTGAATTCAAGCATACGGTAGATAGAGTGTGCCTTTGACTTTGTCAATGTTTATGGATGAAAGATATGCTGGACCTGTTTCACATAAAAACAAATGGCGTTCCCACAATGCGCTTGATCAGCGTTTAATTTTGCGTCATTAATATTAGTTCCTAGGAAAAACTGCGACACAATTACTCATAGCAAGGGCGCAATATAATAGTGCGTAGACGACTAGTCAATGGTGTGACGTGAATTGAACAGGCCTGTAACCGGGGGGGGGGGGGGGGGGGGGGGGTGGGGGGGGGGGGGGTCAAACGACCACACGCACTGTCTTGAGGGCCACGTTTACATTCACTGCAGTATATCAATTAGTCAGTTATATTAGGTAGATAAATAGCTTTAAAACATATAGTTGCAGATTTCGCACATGCAAATGGCGAAAGCCGAACTGCTATCATGAGACCAGACAAGTATACTATTTAAAACGTAGTAGGGTATGCACCCCCCTGAATTGTTGTTGAAACATATTTTTTTAGACTCTTAAACATGTACAGTAAACAAAAACTGTTGGTTAACCACAAAATGTCGCATGGGGTCCTAATTTGCATAAATCCAAGATGGCCGACAAACATATTTGACCCATGCACTTATGGAGAGTAAATGTAGAATAGCTCACTTGTGTTGCAGCTAGGTACCAACGTGAAGTAGATACATAATATTGCCCTTAAATTTAAAATTCATAATGAATTGGTGTCAAGACATTCATATGTTACGTCCACAGGTCAAGGTTAAGGTCAATTGCGAAAATCAATATTTTCTGACATTTTGAGCTATTTGTTTGCATACCACAGTCTCTTCGTTTGTAGATTAAGACATTATTGTGGTCTATCCTGATAGACATTTATGTGCCCAATCAGTTGCAATTGGTTTGTGCCGATCAGATGTCAACGTTGTGGTCTAAGGTCAAAATCAGTTGCTGGAATAATTATTTTCAGGAATTTGTTTACCAGTTTATTTGCATATATCATTGTGTGTACATGCCCAATTAAGACATTATTGGAGTATAGCATGCTAGTTATCTGTGTGCCTAATCAAAAGCAATTAATTGGATGACAATCTGGGGTCAAGTTTGTGTGTCAATGTCAAAGTCAAATCATAAATCAAGTTTCAGCCACTTTTGAACCAGATGCCGTGGAAAGACAAATGACCCCTCTGTTCTATATAATTTCGCCATGAAAAATCGATGGAAGCAAACATTTTTGTGATTGGAACAATTTAAATTGCTCAACTTGTATAAAATGTAAATAAAATCACACAAAAATAAATTATGTTGCACGGGAACCGTATCTGATGACAACGTTGACATATTTTCCTTACATGATTGTTGTAGTCATTGCGAAACTTATCACGGCAGTATGGGTGACACTGGCCTCAGTGGCGTGAAGGTCCTTATACCTGCACCTGGCGGTTGAGTCGAGTATTCCCTAGTGGGAAAGCTTGATCTGCAATGTGTTGCCAAGCAGAGTCTTTGTGTTTCCAATGAGCAACGTTTACAGGCCTTTCAGTTTCCCCGTGTGCCTTTATTTCCATATTCTCACAGAATATACACTCATGCGAGAATAACGTTGCTGAACACGTGTTTGCACCCACAGTCAATGGTAATTTACTAGGCGAGTTATGCCTCTCTGAAGTTGATGCCTCAGTTGATGCTTTATATCGTTGCAATCGACTTAAGTTTTCAGTGAAACGCTGGTAGCAGCCTCTGTGATACATGTAACAATGCGATCCAGATCTACACCATCAAGTGAATCCGGGAGAAGACCACACACTCCATGCCTACGATATATGGAACCAGGTGGCTCGGCGAATGGTCCATTGTCAATGTCAACGACATGTAAGACACATGTGTCAGGTAGGCCCTTCGATGAATCTCTTTTCCTCCTTTTGTTAGACTTAGACATATTTAACGGACTTAATATGTACCACCGCCAGTTAATATATAGTTATCAGGAACTACACTACGGTTATTGTTAGTAACGTAGATACATATATCACCGTCACCGCAGTCAAATGATATAACATGAACAATAGAACAATATATATATTATAGGTGTTCTGTGATGTGTCTGTGATGGGTAATATGAACATGTGTATAAATATATAAATATTTCTTTTTAATTTACATTATTACACAAGAATTCACTTCACAGTAATACAAAACAAAATGTAATCTATATTGACATTTTCACGCCGCTGTATAAAATAACTCCGTTATATCATCAGACGCGTGTTTTGAATGTAACAGTATGAGTAAGCATGATCGTATAGTGTATATCATCAAACACAATTGAAAAAGAATATGTCCAGGTTGTCATCAGATACGGTTCCCATGCACCTTAATTTATTTTTGTCTGATTTTATTTACATTTTCTACAAGTTGAGCAATTTAAATTGTTCCAATCACAAAAATGCTTGTTTCAATCGATTTTTCATGGCGAAATTATATAGAAAAGAGGGGTCATTTGTCTTTCTATGACATCTGGTTCAAAATTTATGGAAATTTGGCTGAAACTATGGATTTTATGATTTGACCTTGACCCACAAATTTGACCCCAGATTGTCATCCAATTAACTGCTTTTGATTAGGCACACAGATAACTAGCATGATATACTCCAATAAGGTCTTAATCGGGCATGTACACACAATGATATATGCAAATAAACGGGTAAACAAATTCCTGAAAATAATTATTCCAGCATTTGACCTTGACCTTGGACCACAAAGTTGACATCCGATCAGGATAGACCACAATAATGTCTTAATCTGCCACGAAGGGACTGTGATATGCAAACAAATAGCTCAAAATGTCATAAAATATTGATGTTCGCAATTGACCTTGACCTATGGACGTGACATATGAAGGTCATGAAACCAATTCAGTATAAAGAGCAATGTATCTGATTCACGTTGGTACCAAATTTACTTTCCTAGTTGAAAAACTAAGTGAGCTATTCTACATTTACTCTCCATAAGTGCATGGGTCAAATGGTTGGCGCGCGGTCATCTGGGATTTATGCAAATTAGGACCCATGGGACATTTTCTTATGTTGTTACAATACATGTTTAAGAGTCTAAAAAAATATGTTTCAACAACAATTCAGGGGGGTACATGGGAACCCTATCTACATGCCCTACTATAAGAGTCAGCGTAGTTTTTATCAGCAACTATTAGATTAACTAGTATAGTCATTATAATGATTAATTTGTATAGAGATCTCACATAAGTGCTGATTTCATACGATATGTATGTTGAGCTTGGGTACTGATTGCATGGGAACGAGGCTATGCCGCCAGTCCAATGGAGTGAGTGAGTGAGTGAATAGGGTTTAACGTCCGCTTTTCTGACATAGAGGTACAAGCCTCAGGGAGTCTACACGCAGACGGGTCAACGGGGTCGAGTCCCGTATCCACCTGTCCAAGGGGGGTAAATCCCAACTTCAGAACTCAATATTTACAATCAAAATATATATTCAGTCCTGAAATTAGAACAACCTGATCTGGTGCCAGGCCCTCGCCACACCAGCATCATTTATCCCATCCCCTAAAAGTAATAGGATTAGCGCTAATCTTACTTGCCAGTCCAATGGAATCGGTGAATGAATTTAGCAGATGTGATATGAAATCAACACAAATATTAAATGTTTCTTGTTGCAAAATAACATTATCATACATTGATTATGTTACGATCAAACAGCGTACTTTCTGCAGTAGTTTAGTTTACATATGTATTACAATGAATTATTATCATTGTTAAACATAGTCTGTTAACGTTGTTGCACAACGAAAGCCCATTTATGCAATGAAATGGCTTTCCCCATACAGTTGCAAAACTCATGTAATCAAATATAATAGTTCATGTTGTTGCATTAGATTTCGCCATTCAACGATATGTATGTGTATGAAAGATAAACGGGTCAACGGCCATTGGCTTGACACATTTTCTGGGCTCATATGCACGGCTTTGAAAGGTCTGCGAGCCAACAATTCCTACCCGAAAGTGTTAAATATAAGATAACTGACTTGTTGCTCGATTTAAGAACAGTAATTAAAAACAATTGTATTTCATAAACTAAAGTGCCAGGATCGAGGATCGAACCCGGGCCACCGCAGTGACAGTCGTCACCTCTCGACTACAGTTCCACTCTTTATACCAATGCACTCTGACAATGGAGATTTATGTTGAAATCAAATATGCAATAGAAACAGGAACCATGAGATTTGAATTATGTGCTCAGTCTTTCCTGGCAATGTAGGAAATGGCGTTTCAGACCACCTGGATTTGAAAATTGTCCCTAACTGTCTCTGACCTTTCAGGCCCTTGAAAAGACACAGCTTTTCCAAATTTCAAAGTAAAATGGGGAGATAATCCACGAGTCGGGAATCAAATACAAAGTCAAAATACACTTTGCGAACCTACACATCATATAAAGGAAGCCACATACCAAATATGAAGACTCCAACTATTACGGTTTGAAAGTCCAAAATAGGGTGATCATCCATTACGGGGCGCCAAGTGGGACATGGCTCAATTTTGTAAAATTCATTTTTGTGCCACAAAATTCATAATTCGTGTGTCACATAAAACTTCAAATTCTGTGCCACAGAATTCATAATTCTTTGTCCACAAAATTCAAATTCTGGTGTCACAAAATTCAATTCTGATGCCACAGAATTCAATTCTGTGTCACAAAATTCAATTCTGTCAATTTCTGGCCACACCATGTAAGAAGGACTACCATTGGTCAGAAACTGCACTGGAGAAATGGGTCACGGTCGCCGATCTACACATTCAATGTCGATGATTTATTTCTCATTCTGTCGATGAATTTCATTCTCATTCTGCCATTTGCTTCAACTATCTCCAAACAGTCAAACGTTGACAAACCCATTCGTATTTAAACTCATTTGCGTTATAATTGTACACATAATTCATGTACATGTAGATCTCCCGCGAGTACTGACGTCATTTAGTGTGTATCGCAAGGTACATTTGCCCCAGTTAAATCAATAATACACGCGCTGTGGCCTGTGTTCTGACTGCTGTCTGTGTTTATAAACAGAATGTGTGTATTGGGCCATTTGAGGAAACCATTTGTAGTATTTGTGTAGATACCATGGATACATGTACTAGATGGTGTATACTGTAAATAATGCAATGTAGACATAGTTGCGAACACGTAACTTCGCAACTAGTAGACACAGATCCAATACCATTTGTTTCACAAGGTTAGATCTTACTGTTAGAATACGACGTCATCTAATGTCATTTTCGAGCATAAAACGTTACCTGATAAATAGAATACCAGGCTAGTGTATTTAATATCAAGTTTATCAGGCTCGGCTCGGAAACGGTAGGAATTCCTCGGCAAGCCTCGGAATTCCTACGCGTTTCCTAGCCTTGCCTGATAAACTTGATATCAAAATACACTAGCCTGGTATTCTCTATATGGGCATGCTCTCAGGTCTAGCTATGTCCCGCCTACTTTATGTTTGACCCTGTTTACATAATTGAGGGAAAATTCTGAATATTTTTCATATTTCTCCTTCAAAGTATATATGCTTATATGGTGTGACCACTCATTTGTAATCATATATAACCAAAATAACTGTCCATAAAGAAGTATAATATTGATATATTGGGTTATATTTTCGCATTGAAATATTTAAACCTGCAAGTGTACTCCACCATCTAGTAAAATGGACTAAGACCGATCTCAACCAATCAACGTAGAGATGACATACGCAACTAATTTTTGTGGACAAAAATGAATTCTGTCTTCACAAAATTGAATTTTGTGACACAGAATTGAATTTTGTGACACAGAATTGAATTTTGTGACACAGATTGAGCAGAATTGAATTTTGTGACACAGAATTGAATTTTGTGACACAGAATTGAATTTTGTGATTTTTAGTGTTACAAAACTCAATTTTGTGCACATAATTAACCTGTCCTGCATGGCGCCCCGTATCCATGGCCCGGGGTTCATATAAACAATCCAAATTTACTGTGTGCATCTGCACACCATATTGATAGATGTACATGTACATACCAAATATCAAGTATTCAGCGATTACAGTTTAAAACTTGTAATTACTCTTACAAAGCAAACTTGAGAAATTGTAAGTTCAGAAGGGGAATATTATCCGTGACCTGGGGGTCAAATCAAAAATCGAAATCCACTTTGCGCATCTGCACGCCATATGGAAGCTACATACCAAATATATATTACGGTTTAAAATTTTCTTTCCCAAAAAGTGGGTAGTTCAGAGTTAAGTTCAGGGCTTGTCATCATGAATGTGTGGTAGTCTGTATGTACATATGTCTGTCTGGAATCTGAAAACTTAACGTTCAGGTAAATTTCTGATAACTTATGTTTACTTTCACGACGCTGCTTGATATTTCACTCAGGCGCGCGTCTCTATCAGTAAATTAAGATTACGTCCGTATAGCGTATTTATTAAAACTGTTAGAATAGTTACACAATTATGTACTTACTATTTGTTAAAGCTGCAAATGTTTGTCACATGACATAGTTTCAATTCCAGCCGCTAACTTTTGGGGCCACCAACAGGGTGGTCACAGGAAAATTTATGTTTCTTCACAATAATTGAACTTATACTTTTATTAGTCAGTATCGAGAGCAGGATGGGTGCAGGTGATGCGAAAACAGTTCGGGACATACACACATCATCCACACTAAAAATCAGAAGGTCGGTAGTAAATGGTTCAATTATATAGGAAAAATCAACGGCACACCTTAGATTGTTTTGTTGCAATTTTAGTCAGGTGTATTCATGTTTACTTCCTGGAAAACGGTTTTATCATTCAAGGGCGTATTTGAATTCCCCAGGAAATCTTTATTGTTTTTCTCCGAGACAATCACGTGTGTGGCTGTGACTGGAGAAATGGGTTTTGCGACCAGTGTAGATCCCGATCAATCTGTACATCCACTCAGTCTGATCAGGACCTGCACTGTTTGTCATTCCATCAATGAAACACCCATTAGGCTTGAAGCTTCTAACACGCGGTATATATCGTTTTAAGGCTACATGAGAGTGATTTTTTTTATCAGGAGCTAATCTGGTCACATATCACCTCAGCCACATTTCTCCAGTCACCGCCACATATTTGGCCGATGATCAATTTCTGTGAAAAACGATTATACGTAATAACGAGAAGGGAGGTAATTCCATGGGCCCGTTTTACTAAACTTCGTACGACTAAGTTCGTAAGTGCGAAATTGGTACTTAGAATAACATTTACACTGATAGGCGATGTTGTTAACAATAGTTGTCAGAAGACAACAAAGCTCGCCTGTTGGCAGCCTTCACTTGGCACAGTTGTATAAAAAACATGAATATTATATAACTTGACCTTGGGTTAAGGGGTGTGCGGTATACCTTGACATTGGGGTCAGTGTTGGAAGGTGGGTCGTGCATTTGCTATAGCATGATATAGCATATTAAGATGAATGCATGTAGGAAGTTCGTTCCCAGTCTTTTTATCCAATTTTCTTCCGTGAGAAGACGAAATATGCGCCTTTCGCTGTACAGCTTCTGGAGGACAGCGACACCCACGTCATGATCACCGTGGCCCAGGAAGTGTCGCAGTGGAGCTACAATCCCGTAAGCAATGTTACGTGCGATGACAGAAACGTAGTGTATGTGCTGACGTGCAAGCCGTGCAACAAGACTGTATACGTGGGGGAGACAAAACGTTCATTGCGCGAACGCACGGACGAACATCTCCGCGATGTGCGTTTGCAAAATGAAAACAAGCCCATACTGCGACACTTCCTGTGCCACGGTGATCATGACGTGGGTGTCGCTGTCCTACAGAAGCTGTACAGCGAAGGACGCATATCGGCTCGGTGGCACAGTGGTTAAAAACATAGTAAAGCGTAGAAAATACGTAGTAGTACGTAATGTGCATTCAGGTATATATCCAAGTACGTTTTTGTACACAATACGTTGTAATACGTTTTAATGACGTTTTAATACGTTTGAATAGGTATAAGCTAGTATATAGTGCATTTTGAATATGTCAAAAACAAACATGGCAGGAACAGTCTTCATTACGTATATAGCCGTATATAATACATTGTACGTTTAATACATATATTGCCGTTTTACTACGTATTATTAAAAGCGTAGTAATACCTAGCCCTCAATACTCGACAGTGTGGCAGTGGCTTTACATGTACTTCGCTCTATGAAGAGAGTGACCCAGTAAGCGGACACAAACAGTGACATACCTTGCTCTACTACTAGTCTAAGAAAAATATAAAAGTGGCCAGTCGGCACTCGGATGCCCCCGCTAAATGCCTATTAGCAGTTTTAGCCCCAGTGACCTTGAACTTGGGCCGACGCACTTCTTATTCAATAGGTGTTTACCCACAATGCAAACTGCCGCTCGCCGGAACGACATGTGCATCTGAGTTCAAGTCTGTATGACAGACATGTTTGGTAATGAATACTAACAGACAAACTGAGTGTAAGTCTGATGCAATCGTGTGAAATGTCACCAATATGGTATATAACGGGCTTCTCTCAGTTGGGCAAGTACACAGATGGAAGACTCGGAGATGCCCCCATTATAGCACAGTAGGCTACAGTACGAGACCAAGGGGGTGGGGGTAATGACATTATTTAATGAACATTTGTTTGTGTCACAGGTTCGAGTCTTCCACTTGTGGGTAAGCAGTGTCCAGATTGATGGCTATACGAAAGATATGCACTCAAGTTGGCTTGCTGGAAGGTCAGACCCACGCTGGGTCGCCTTGGGAGAAAATTCTACAGTATGAGACAAAAATGTTATTATACACTCGTCTAATAAAACTAGATGGCCGCGGCCTGCATGTCGCGCCTTGTGGCGAGGTATGGACACTAAAAAAAAAGATATAGTATAACGAAAAACTTAACCAAAAAACTTTAACCAAAAAATTTAACCAAAAAACTTAACCAAAACCTTTAACCAAAAAACTTAACCAAAAACTTCAAAGTAATTTGACCTTGACATTGGGCACAGGGGCCGCACGGGAGTGGGGTAGAATGAAAATACAGATGATGATAAACACCCATGTGAAATTTCAAGGTAATGGGCAAAGCAGTTGCAGAGATATAGTATAACGAAAAACTTTAATCAAAAACTTAACCAAAAAACTTAACCAAAAACTTTAACCAAAAAACTTAACCAAAAACTTCAAAGTAATTTGACCTTGACATTGGGCACAGGGGCCGCACTGGAGGGGGGTAGAATGAAAATATAGATGATGATAAACACCCATGTGAAGTTTCAAGGTAATGGGCAAAGCAGTTGCAGAGATATAGTATAATGAAAAACTTTAACCAAAAAACTTAACCAAAAAACTTAACCAAAAACTTTAACCAAAGAACTCAACCAAAAACTTTAACCACAAAACTTAACCAAACAACTTAATCAAAAACTTTAACCGGACACACGTACGTACGTACGCCAAAGTGCCGACTATATCGCGCTTTCCGCAAGCGGGCGCGACAAAAATGTGCATTAGCAAATTCTTAAGTCACTGTCCCGAAGTAGAAAGAAAGCAAGAACGCAGCAAGAACGCTTCAAACGCAAACTTGGAAATAGGACTCCGTCAAAACGCTTGTGTACTGCAATGTAATTAGAGGTATGTACTCAGAAATAGGTTATTAGTTGACTAGCCATTATGTCGATTTTCTTTTTTGAAGACTTATTTCTGATCAGTTAATTTGCAGATATTATGCTTACGTCATAATTACATCATGATTGGGCATCAAACTGACTGACTGAGTACCGACCAGTGCAGATCCTGATCAGTTTGTTTGTTTGTTTGTTGGGGTTTAACGGCCTATCAACAGCTAAGGTCATTTAAGGCCGGGTCAATGGGTTTAGTACTAAATCCCATATATTACCTGTACAAGTACATGTACATGTTCAAGTACATGTACAAATGGGGGGGAAAATCCCAAAATCAGAACTGAATATTTACAATAACAAAACTATATATTCAGCCCTGAAATCAGAATAATCCTGATCTAATGCCAGGTCCTCGCCACACCAGAATCACTTGGCCCCTCCCAAAAGCAGTAGGATCAGTAATAATCTTAATACTTTTACAATGGGCAATAACCCAATTCAACTCCCAGGTAACTAAAGAGCCAAAGATAAAAACGTACACGAGGGCCAAACCAGGCAAATCGTGATTCCTATAAGGAGGAACCACTACCGTTAATTTATGCCGTCTCGTTCGCCTGACCACCACCCACAGATCCTGATCAGACTGCGCGGACGCTCAGGATGATCTGGATCTACACTCGTCACAAATGTCAAAATCCCATTTCTCCAGACAAAACCAGTTATCAAAATTGCAGACAGAGAAGTTCCTGAGGCTACCATGAGCACGTTGATCTAGAACTGCAAAATGACAATGATTTATAGAGGATCCCAAATGAGTTTCCATTTGATAGGAGATGTATGAAACGAGTCACACACAATTTATGCACCGAGCCTCTGGCAAGGTGCATAAAATTGGTGACTCTTTTCATAAATCTCATATCAAATGGAAACGAGTTTGAGATTATGTTTATCAAATCACTTCACTCTCCAAATAACAGAAAACTTGGACATATCCGATCTGCTTCAGTCAAAAAGAAGCCATTGACTAATTTTGCATGTAGTTGAAAATCTCCACAGATAAAAATAGTTTTCATACTAGCAATACAACTGTATAAATATGTCATATTATAGGTTCCCGCTCTTTGCAAGCCCTTCATATTACTACATGGGAGCCCATTATAACAATTGCAGTAATTTTACTTGGTCACAGATGCTGCTAATGACGTTTGAAACATGATGACGTCAACGTCAAAACAACATTACTTTGTCGCGCTATTGAGGGAAACCGTCATTTGGAACGACTTTCATTTTTGTTTGTTTGGCATAACGTTAGCACAGAGTACAAAGTACAGAGTAGTACATGAGTGTCATTTTTTATGCAATGGGTTACAGCACGTTATAACAAGGTTTTCATGTGATAAAAGTACATGTATTCTTCACCTCGAGCAACATGTACATTGTAAATGTTTTAAAATGAAGTCTTTTTGCCAATCACGGTTTCCAATAGACTCCAAAACTCAGGGATCAAAATCATCTCATCCGATTGATCCGACATAAATGAAGGATGCCAGCCAGAGATATTTAAACAAATTTCAAATTAAAGTAATAGTAATTTTTGACCCCTGTGCTGAAATTCAATGATCTGAAACAGTATTTTCAAAACGTCAAGGGTCAAAATGTGTTTTCAAGAGTCAATTGAAAACCCTACCTACTGTAATTTTTTAGAAGGAACATTTGAAATTTTCATCATCATGATCATGATATTATATTTACCGGGTACAGAAATTGTGATATTTTCTGTAAATATACTCAGAATATGGGATCACGTGGTCTATTATTTACACTGCCGTAATGGCAGGTCTCAGGTAAATCTTATTTTTCATCAATATGATTGCTGGTTTCTTCCTTTTACTGATGACCATGTTCCAGCTGTTAACACTACGAGTCCGTCAAAACCAAATTTAGCAGTATTACTTGTGTAGTTAGTCTAAATATTCTGCAGAGAAATTTGAATCGGACGAAATCGTGGTCTGATTGAAATTTATCTGCAGAATGAATGTTCAGACTAACTTCATAACTAATGTTGCTGAATTTGTTATTGGAAGACTCGTAGAGTTAACGGCTGGAACATGGTCATCATTAAAAAGAGGAAACCAGTCATATTGATGAAACATAAAATTTACCCGAGACCTCATGGGGGCTGCAATTAATGTAAATAACATATCACGTGATCCCATACCCTGGTACTGTAAATGACGTCTAAAGTTGACAACATTTTCACAGCAAATGCAGAATTTTAATTTTATTCCGCATTTGCTATGAAAATTTTGTGAACTTTCGACGTCGTTTACGTTAAATATCGTAAATGTTGTAAATGTCTTTCATGAGATATTTCACATGTTCCTCGGTACAAAATCACATTGTTTCATATTATTTACTTCCTCTCTAATGACTTGAATTTGGCCTCCAAACGTTTGGAGTACGCATCTAGTTTATATGCAGCCTGTTCTAGGGACGTAACACTGTCCTCTATCTGGTCCACCTGATCCAGGAAAGGCTGAAGACTTTTATATTTATCATTTAAGTCTTGCAGCGCCACGTTGACAGTATACGCTATGTTCTTCATCTCACAATACTTGCTCAATGTCACTTTGTTCATGGTGTCCAGTAGTTTGTAGTCCTCTATTGTGCCCTCCAATTCACCCTTGAAGTATTCTGCCGTCTTTTTGAACGTTTCCCTGCACAGTTCGACAACATCAGCTGGGGGAGGGTCGTGTGCCACTTTCACATTCACCGACCCTGTATTGGGTTCTGGCTCTGCCTGTAGCTCCATTCCCGTGTCAGTCTTCTCTTCTTCAGACATTGCGAGATCCGTATTCCTGAAAACAGAAATTTAACCCGTACAACGGTCGAAAAAAAACAACAACATCTTCTGCTGTTTTTCATATTTTGCCGTTTTTTCTATCAATAAAAACATGGAATGATGATTTAAATTTTTCTTTTTCTCTACAACTTTTTAGGGCAGTATATGGCGCAACCAAAATCGTTCAAATAGGCAGGGCGGAATACAAGCCAGGTGCCCTTGCTACATTCTTTGTGACACAAGTGAAGACGGTTAATAGTTCTGCCTAGATTTTCACCCTAGGCATAACATATGTTCATGTAATAGTATTTCCATCCCATTTGGCTTTCAGATGAGACTGATGTCCCGTCTCTAAATGACTTTATAGCTGTTGTTCAGACATTAAAGGTACTGGCCCATTCAGTAGGTACAACATTTTCTTTATATCAGAGACATCATCCGAGACATTTTCTAGCAAAAGAAACATTCATTATAGGAATTAATGGCCTTTTTGTGGAATTTATCGGGGTATAAACTTAGAAAAGTCACGGGAATACTGGACGAAGGCCGGAAGGCCTCGTCCAGTATTCCCGCGACTTTTCCAAGTTTATATCCCCGATAAATTCCACGAAGAGGCCATTCATTCCTTATAATTCCAGCATTTGAAATAAATTCATCAAGAAAATGTGTTTATTTTCCGTTTTCTTAAGAATTATTTTAACTGCGCCTCATAAATTTTGTACAGAGACTTGCTACGGGCCAATCAAATGTTAGGGAATTGTGTAAATATTTTTGTGCTGCAATTATTCACCATTACCGTACATATTGATTGGCATTATTATACATTTTATATCCGACGTAAATTTCGACACTGATATCAGGGGCGATAACTGTGTTTCCTTAAAATGTTAACAGACTTTACTATTTATTCTCTGTATTTATTTTTGATGCATTGTGTGCCTACTGACTGGGCATGTACCTTTAAACCTTTCAACACCACAGACCTGAATAGTGGTATTGGCAAACAGTGTAGATCCAGATGATCGTGATGAGCCGTCTCATCAGGATTTGCACTTCTTGCAAGTAATTTTCATACTTTTGAGAACAAAAACAGCGTATGCTGGTCTATACAAGAGGAACCACATATATATTGTTTCCAATGACGTATATCTTGAAACAGTGCTTTGCTGGTCTGTACAATACGAACATATATAAAACATGTTTCATGACGTATATCTTGAACAGCGTTATGCTGGTCTGTAAAAGACGGACACATATAAAACATGTTTCATGACGTATATCTTGAACAGTGCTATAATGGTCTGTACAAGACGTATATCTTGAACAGCGTAATGCTGGTCTGTACAAGACAAACACATATAAAACATGTTTCATGACATATATCTTGAACAGCGCTATGCTTGTCTGTAAAAGATGGACACATATAAAACATGTTACATGATGTATATCTTGAACAGCGTTATACTGGTCTGTACAAGACAAACACATATAAAACATGTTACATGATGTATCTTGAACAGCGTTATACTGGTCTGACAACACGAACACATATAAAAAACATGTACATGATGATATCTGAACAGTGCTATGCTGGGTACGAACACGACATATAAAACATGTTACATGATGTATATCTTGAACAGCGCTATACTGGTCTGTACAAGACGTATAAAACATGTTTCATGACGTATATACTTGAACAGCGTTATGCATGGTCTGTACAAGATGGACACATATAAAACATGTTTCATGACGTATATCTTCAACAGCGTTATGCTGGTCTGGACAAGACGAACACATATAAAACATGTTACACGACGTATATCTGGAACAGCACTATGCTGGTCTGTAAAAGACGGACACATATAAAACATGTTTCATGATGTATATCTTGAACAGCGCTATACTGGTCTGTACAAGACGTATACAACATGTTTCATGACGTATATCTTGAACAGCGTTATACTGGTCTGTACAAGACGTATAAAACATGTTTCATGACGTATATCTTGAACAGCGTTATGCTGGTCTGTACAAGACAAACACATATAAAACATGTTTCATGACGTATATCTTGAACAGCGCTATGCTTGTCTGTAAAAGACGGACACATATAAAACATGCTACAGGACGTATACCTTGAACAGCGTATGCTGGTCTGTACAAGACAAACACATATAAAACATGTTTCATGACGTATATCTTGAACAGCGCTATGCTTGTCTGTAAAAGACGGACACATATAAAACATGCTACAGGACGTATACCTTGAACAGCGTATGCTGGTCTGTACAAGAATCATTTCCATTGGAAATGATTCTAGAAGTGCTGTCAAACCATGTTTTTATTGAGAAATAAGGCAAGATATAAAAGCAACAGCAGACAATAATTGTTGTGTGTAGCGGTGTAAGGGTTAATTTTGTTACACTGGCAAGAAGGTTGCTGTTTCTTGAAATGTATGCAGGTGCATAGCCATATCAACAAGAGCTGTAGGATAACAGCATAGCTCGACTACGAGGGTTGTCGATGTACACATAGCTTGACAAACAAGGTGGCTGCGGCTTGCATAACAAGAGCTGTAGGAGAACAGCATAGCTCGACTACGAGGGTTGTCGATGTACACATAGCTTGACAAACAAGGTGGCTGCGGCCTGCATAAAAACCTTAACCAAGGTCGACTAAAAACCTTAACCAAGGGAAATTAAGTAAGTAATTCAAGGTTAAATGTAGGTCAATGTCAGATATAGGTCAGGGGTTATTGATGTACATCACTAGGAGATGAAGTTTTCCCAGTATGGTTGATGTAGGGCCAGGAGTATTCCATCTACAAGCTTCACTAAAAACCTTAACCAAGGGGAAATAAGTAAGTAAACCAATGATAACAGTAGGTCAAGGTGAAATATAGGTCAGGGGTTGTTGATGTACATCACTAGGAGATGAAGTTGTCCAAATATGGTTGGTGTAGGGCCAGAAGTATTCCATCTACAAGCTTGACTAAAAACCTTAACAAAGGGGAATTAAATAAGTAATTCAAGAGGAAATGTAGGTCAAGGTCAAATATAGATCAGGGGTTATTGATGTACATCCCTATGAGAAAAGGTTGTCCAAGTATGGTGTCTGTATGCACAATAGTATTGCATGTACAAGCTTGACTAAAAACCTTAACCAAGGTTGACTAAAAACCGTAACCAAGGGGAATTAACTAAGTAATTCAAGAGGAAATGTAGGTCAAGGTCAACTATAGATCAGGGGTTACCGGTACATCGCTATGAGAAAAGGTTGTCCAAGTATGGTGTCTGTATGCACAATAGTATTCCATGTACAAGCTTGACTAAAAACCTTAACCAAGGTCGACTAAAAACCGTAACCAAGGGGAATTAACTAAGTAATTCAAGAGGGAATGTAGGTCAAGGTCAAATATAGATCAGGGGTTATTGATGTACATCACAAGGAGATGAAGTTGTCCAAGTATGGTGGGTGTAGGGCCAGTAGTATTCCATATACAAGCTTGACTAAAAATCTTAACCAAGGCGTGACGGTGACGGTGACGGTGACGCCGACGCCAACGCCGACACTGGGGTGACAACATAAGCTCTAACTATTCTTCGAATAGTCGAGCTAAAAACCTTAACCAAGGTTGACTACAACCTTAACCAAGGGGAATTAAGTAAGTAATTCAAGGTTAAATGTAGGTCAAGGTCAAATATAGGTCAGGGGTTGCACACTAGGAGATGAAGTTGTCCACGTATGGTTGGTGTAGGGCCAGGAGTATTCCATCTACAAGCTTGACTAAAAACCTTAACCAAGGGGAATTAACTAAGTAATTCAAGAGGAAATGTAGGTCAATGTCAAATATAGATCAGGGGTTATTGATGTACATCACTAGGAGATGAAGTTGTCAAGTATGGTGGGTGTAGGGCCAGTAGTATTCCATATACAAGCTTGACTAAAAACCTTAACCAAGGGGAATTAACTAAGTAATTCAAGAGGAAATGTAGGTCAAGGTCAAATATAGATCAGGGGTTATTGATGTACATCCCTATGAGAAAAGGTTGTCCAAGTATGGTGTCTGTATGCACAATAGTATTCCATGTACAAGCTTGACTAAAAACCTGAACCAAGGTTGACTAAAAACGTTAACCAAGGGAAATTAAGTAAGTAATTCAAGGTTAAATGTAGGTCAATGTCAGATATAGGCCAGGGGTTATTGATGTACATCACTAGGAGATGAAGTTTTCCAAGTATGGTTGCTGTAGGCCCAGGAGTATTCCATATACAAGCTTGACTAAAAACCGTAACCAATGGGAAATAACTAAGTAATCCAAGGATAAAAGTAGGTCAAGGTCAAATATAGGTCAGGGATTATTGATGTATATCACTAGGAGATGAAGTTGTCCAAGTATGGTTGCTATAGGCCCAGGAGTATTCCATATACAAGCTTAACTATAAACATTAACCAAGTTTGAGTACAAACTTTAACCAAGGGGAAATAAGTAAGTAATTCAAGGTTAAATGTAAGTGAAGGTAAAACATAGGTCAGGGGTTATTGATGTACATCACTATGAGAAAAAGTTACCCAAGTATGGTGTCTGTATGCACAATAGTATTCCATCTACAAGCTTGACTAAAAACCTTAACCAAGGTTGACTAAAAACCTTAACCAAGGGGAATTAACTAAGTAATTCAAGGTTAAATGTAGGTCAAGGTCAAATATAGGTCAGGGATTGTTGATGTACATCACTAGGAGATGAAGTTTTCAAAGTATGGTTGGTGTAGCGCCAGGAGTATTCCATCTACAAGCTTGACTAAAAACCTTAACCAAAGAGAATTAACTAAGTAATTCAAGAGGAAATGTAGGTCAAGGTCAACTATAGATCAGGGGTTATTGATGTACATCACTATGAGAAAAGATTGTCCAAGTATGGTGTCTGTATGCACACTAGTATTCCATGTACAAGCTTGACTAAAAACACTAATCAAGGTTGACTAAAAACCTTAACCAAGGGGAATTATCTAAGTAATTCAAGGTTAAATGTAGGTCAAGGACAAATATAGGTCAGGGGTTGTTGATGTACATCACTAGGAGATGAAGTTGTCCAAGTATGGTGGGTGTAGGGCCAGAAGTATTCCATATACAAGCTTGACTAAAAACCTTAACCAAGGGTAATTAACTAAGTAATTCAAGAGGAAATGTAGGTCAAGGTCAAATATAGATCAGGGGTTATTGATGTACATTCCTATGAGAAAAGGTTGTCCAAGTATGGTGTCTGTATGCACACTAGTATTCCATGTACAAGCTTGACTAAAAACTATAACCAAGGTTGACTAAAAACCTTAATCAAGGGGAATTAACTAAGTAATTCAAGGTTAACTGTAGGTCAAGGTCAAATATAGATCAGGGGTTACTGATGTACATCCCTATGAGAAAAGGTTATCCAAGTACGGTGTCTGTATGCATAATAGTATTCCATGTACAAGCTTGACTAAAAACCTTAACCAAGGTTGACTAAAAACCTTAAAAAAGGGGAAAATTAATTAAACTAAGTAATTCAAGAGGAAATGTAGGTCAAGGTCAAATATAGATCAGAGGTTATTGATGTACATCACTAGGAGATGAAGTTGTCCAAGTATGGTTGGTGTAGGGCCAGTAGTATTGCATATACAAGCTTGACTAAAAATCTTAACCAAGGCGTGACGGTGACGCCGACGCCGGGGTGACAACATAAGCTCTAACTATTCTTCGAATAGTCGAGCTAAAAAGTTGGATTTTTATAGTGCAGTATTAGATACTTTGTGATCTGCTATGGGAATTTGTATTGTAGATAGTTGTAGTACCTGTATACTAGCTGAGCTCCAAATAAGGTGCGTTTTGGCGTATTGTACGCAAATATTTTACCTGAATACGCATTGATTATCAAAAGTGGGAGTACAAAATGTTTGCTTTTTGCAGCTCAAATAAGTGAACGTTTAAATTTGTTATAATTTTTTATCATTTGTTCTCAATTTAGTATTGAAGAAAATCAATAATACATTTGTAAAAAGTAATATAGTACGCTTTAGACACAAAGCTTATCTGGAGCTCTGTACTAGTATACAAACACGCCCATCAGGGAAAGTGGAGTGATTTCATGCCATATATGCTGAATCATGATCATGATATATAATGTTTGCTAGAAGCAGCAGCTATATTTCACCGATTGAATGGCGATCGATGACGACCCTGATCAGACTGTGCAGGCTTATCTGGTCACAAAAGACATAAGCGCCATTTCTCTAATCACACATAAATCCCTTTGAAAAGCTGCAACTCCTTTCCAGAAGTCCTTCTTAGAAAAATGTCCTTTCCAGAAAAAATACCCTTGACAGATCCATTTCAGGAAAAATGTCCTGTTTGTATTCTAGTCATACAAGTAATGCGCATGATGGGGATACGACGACTTCAGCTTAGGAAAAGTGAAAATAGTAGACAAATCCAGAGCCGCACCCTTCGGCAGCAAAATTGGATTCCGTCTAAAAAATCATGCATTTCCATTTCCTGCACAGGAACCCTTCTTCCATTGATTAATGGGCTGAACTTTTACGTCTGTTCAACATCACGGTCATATCTAGCTGCATGTTTTCCGCTTTATAGGCAACAGGTTGCACTATATCGCTACACCACGCTACATAGTAAAAATGTGCGTCATAGCATTTACACTTCGCACACTAAAATATAGACAAACAAGAAACGAGGCAAAGCCACGAAGGCCAGGTTTTTTCCAAGCATAGACACTTGGATAACATAATTATACCCACTTTTTGTAGACTAGATGGCCGTGGCCTGCATGTCGCGCCTTGGGGCGAGGCATGGACACTAAAAAAATAGATATAGTAGATGGAAAAACTTTAACCAAAAAACTTTAACCGGACACACAGACGAACGGACGGACGTATGCCAAAATGCCGACGATATCGCGCTTTCCGCAAGCAGGTGTGACAATGATGATAAACACCCATGTGAAGTATCAAGGTATTGGGTGAAGCAGTTGCAGAGATATAGTACACGAAAAAACTTTAACAAAAAAATTAAAAGTAATTTGAACTTACTTGAACATAGGGCACAGGATCGCGCTTTCCGCAAGCAGGTGCAACAATGATGATAAACACCCATGTGAAGTATCAGGTATTGGGTGAAGCAGTTGCAGAGATATAGTAAACGAAAAAACTTTAACAAAAAAAATCAAAGTAATTTGACCTTGACATTGGCACAGGATCGCGATTTCCGCAAGCAGGTGCGACAATGATGCTACAATGTGAATGTATCAAGGTAATTGGTTGAAGCAGTTGCAGAGATATAGTAAACTAAAAAACTTTAACAAAAAAATTCAAAGTAATTTGCCATTGGGCACAGGATCGCGCTTTCCGCAAGCAGGTGCGACAATGATGATAAACACCCATGTGACGTATCAAGGTATTGGGTGAAGCAGTTGCAGAGATATAGTACACGAAAAAACTTTAACAAAAAAATTCAAAGTAATTTGACCTTGACATTGGGCACAGGATCGCGCTTTCCGCAAGCAGGTGCGACAATGATGATAAACACCCATGTGAAGTATCAAGGTATTGGGTGAAGCAGTTGCAGATATAGTACACGAAAAACTTTAACAAAAAAATTCAAAGTAATTTGACCTTGACATTGGGCACAAGGGCCGCACGGTTGGGGTTAGAATGAAAATATGGATGATGATAAACACCCATGTGAAGTTTCAAGGTAATGGGCGAAGCAGTTGCAGAGATATAGTATAACGAAAAAGTTTTAAAACCAAAAAACTTTAACCAGACGTACGTTAAAAAGTTAACGTTGAAAATGGCTAAGTCAATTACGTAGAAATAATAGGTGAAGGTAAAAAAATGGTCACATGTTGGATAGTTGTATGTGGTAGGCACCCCTTGGTTATGAAGCTGTGAAAGTTTTGGTGGTCCTAGGTGGTACAGTACCAAAGAAATGGACTTAAAACACGAAAACTTAACATTGTAAACGCGAAAACTTAACATTGAAAATGGCTAAGTCGACTGCGCGGAAAAAATGGGTGAAGTTAAAAAAAAAAAGTAACATGTTGGATAGTGATATGTGGTGGGTACCCCTTGATTATGAAGCTGTGAAAGTTTGGTGGTCCTAGGTGGTACAGTACCAAAGAAATGGACTTAAACACGAAAACTTAACATTGTAAACGCGAAAACTTAACATTGAAAATGGCTAAGTCGACTACGCGGAAAAAATGGGTCAAGTTAAAAAAAAAGTAACATGTTGGATAGTGATATGTGGTGGGCACCCCTTGATTATGAAGCTGTGAAAGTTTGGTGGTCCTAGGTGGTACAGTAACAAAGAAATGGACTCAAACACGAAAACTTAACATTGATTGTGGACACCGCCCGCCCGCCCGGCTTTCGCCAATCCAATAGCCTGGATTTTTTTTAAAAAAACCTGGCTAAAAATGCAGCGTGTTGACGTTCATACTTCGCTATATTGTTATTGAGAGGTAATTCTACAATATGATTAGCAAACGAAATAGAAAGTAAACAAAGAACGCTTCAAACGCACATTTGGAAAAACTACTCCGTCATAACTCTTTATGTAATGCAGTGTAATGAAGTGTAATTAGAGTTATGTTCCCAGAACTACTGTCTGTTTCACGAAACCTGCCCAAATTTTACGGCTATAAAGACAATGCAAAAACAATATTTTTTTTATATTAAATTTTATCAAAATTTAAGAATGGGCCTTCTTTTTTATTTCGTGAAATTTGGTAAAATAATGATTTTATTACGAAAAATTGATTTGTCTATGGGAATTTAACATGGGGGAAAAGGAGATGGAGGAGCTGTGGGAGGAGTCAAAAAAATAAACAAATTGGATTGGACTCCGAAACCTGGCTAGATAGCTTGGAAATGATCTAACAAAGAAAACAAAAGTTAAATTTTGAAAATCTGTCCAGTATTTCTGAAATTCTAAAAAAGTTCCCCATGTTAAATCCCCATGAGTTAAGATGTCTATGGGGATTTAACATGGGGAATTGTTTTTTCGCAATAAAATCAATATTTGACCAAATTTCACGAAATAAAAAGAAGGCTCATTCTTAAATTTTGATAAAATTTAATATTATCGAAAAAAAAATTGGGCAGGTTTCGTGAAACAGACAGTAGGTCATATATGACTGTAACAGGATAAATGCGACGTATGATGGTGGGTCTAGTTTTCGGGGTATTAACAAGTTCATCGACAAGCGGCTTTTATAAAACATATCAGCTAACTTGTCAGTTCAATCCAATGGTAAACATTTCTTTCAATGTTTCTTGCCTTCAAAATAAGATTGTTGTTAGATTAAAATTTGCGTTTGCGCAATTAGCAACACAGGGGTTAGCCATCTTGACTTATGGTTGGTGTTTTCGGGGTATGTTCCGAAAGTGTCAATAAATTTGCTAATTCGTCCTGTATTTTCATTGGCTGTTGATCATCTCGCAGATGAATGAGGCACAGTGAAGGAAAACTTGAAACTTTTCTATTGTTTATGATTTTAACAATATTAAAGAGCAGATTAATGGCGGACACAAAAAAACCCAGACGTAAAGCACATCGCGGCTGCACACATGTCTATAAATTACAAAATATGTGAATACCCCGAAAACTCCGAATACCCCGAAAACTGGCGTCTCGACCAAACAGGGATCCTCTAGATTATCAGACAAAAATGGCAGTTTTTTAACGATATTTTTCTTAAAATAGCAACTAGGGGCATACAATTTTCACAGAACAATCGTCGGTTCTTGCTTTCTCAACGCATGCAAACTATTTAGCAAACTGTGCCATCTTTATCACTTAATCACTTAAAATTGGGTCAGATCATCAGTCGTAAGGTTGCCCCAAAATTAACATTGACAATCAGTTATCCGGACAAATGTATAACCGTCGTATAACTTGTATTCTCACCTGAAAATCACTTCTTGGAAAAGATTGTATTTATAGAATTTATTGTATTTATAGAACAACTCTGAAATGACGTAATGGGCGCACTCGATTGGAAGCCCCCGTGCGACTTTTGACATTGTAAACAACTTGTGGACAGAGTTGAGGAAATTATTTTTTTTATTATGTTTTCAGCAAATTTTACTAAATGTTTACCTTGGCGATACATTCTTCACACAGGCATGAAGCAGCAAAGCACCCGAGTGACTTAGAGGTGTTCTTTGCAAAATCAGACCAAAGGAATGCGTTTAATTAACAGGTATTTTCATTTGTCCGATAAACTGATTGTCCGGATAACTAGTATGACACTTGTATGGGTTTTGCGACCAGTAACACTAACAGTGTAGCCGCCTATAAAAAAATAGTCCTGTCCCATAATTCCACAAGTTCTCCTAACCCGCGCCATTCTAAAATCCCAAACTACATCATGAACGCCAGCTATTGGCTTGTTTGGTCGGATCTATGATAACGTTAATTATTATTGATAAACCTGCAAAATGTAAGTATGGGTGTTATTGTAACGGTACTTCCGCCTTCTACGAAAACAAATGGCAACAATAGATAGTAGGGGAGATAACACTGGTGTCAATAGATACCAGGTATGAACGCCCCCTAGTCAAAACGGTCCCTGCTGAAAATGTATAAATGAGTCATTCTTCAAATCGGGTTCATTTTGAAGTCTCGGTGATAAAATAATGTTCTTATTGAGGCAAAACATACCGCATTGCTTGATTTAGCATCGTGATGGGTCCTGAAACATTTTCAAACAACCAATATCATGACCCCTGCTTGATTGTACGTTGATATTACGCAGTAAAGACAATTATGTCATTGGTGTTACCCGTCTCTGATGTATATTCTCAACAAAGACACGTGTATTGCAGCCACAAATCCCACGGCGGGATTTCTTTTGTCTCAATATTTTGTTATTCTATACCTATTATTGAAATAAAACTACTCGAATGTCAAATCCAGTGCATTGTCATTATGTGTTACTGCCTCGAATAGTGTCTCTAAATTTGCGTCATTGGTGTTACCCAACCTCTATCCTGTGGGCATAGCTAAAATGAATGCTACCTCAGAAATGATTCCATCACTAGATGTTAGCAGAGGAGTCACCCTGATATTGTATGACAGCCATGTGAGTATTTCTTCAATAATTTTAAGAATTTTTTTAAATTAATTAAAAGTTAGGTTTATTAAATGTCATTGGTGTTACCATTATAGACTGGTGAAAATGGAGAATCTATAACTGATAGATGGGGATGCTGGTTTAAGGTATTTATAGAGTTCATGCATGTACCAGTTGATATTGATTGCCCTGCTTCTGTTGGAAGCAATCATTATTTTTCATTTGTTTTGTCATTGGTGTTACCTGTCATTGGTGTTACTTGCAAAATGTAACACCAATGACAAAGAGTTACACCAATGACAGAGACAACATTAGTCAGTCGATTGTATATATGATATGATATTCTTACCTGCATATAGATTATTGGCTACTATTTCAAAGTATAGTGGTGTTCTGTTTCTTTGAAAAAAAAATGAAAAAAACGTTTAGGGGGTGGGGATACACACAACAACAATCGCCTTTTCACAGAGCTGGACTTAGTCACCATTAGTCCATGCCAGGATTAAATGATTCACTGCACAAATAATAATAGGATTAGAATTTGGAAGCTAACAGAACTAATTACCTTCAGCATGACATGTTTACCGAAACTTCCAGGTGCCGCGAAAAGCCAGCGCGGGGATTTCCCACACAACAACAACAACAACAGAAGCAGAACAGAAGAAAATCAAATCAAATTCGTTTTTTTGTCTGTTTGTGGCGTGTAAGTTAAAATAAGAATATTTTCTGGTGATTGTTGCTAGTTTCATTTTGTGCTGTTGCATGAACTTCCTTGGACATTTTTGGCCCCACACATTTATTTGGTGGGTATGATATCATGTGTTACCCTCGTCCGTCCCACACCGTGTATACCTTGTGCGTTTAAAGTAATAAACTTTAAGTCACTTTCTCACAGTCACTAATGTCCAGGCAACCCTCGAAAAACCCGGCCTTCGTGTGCTTTGCCGAGTTTCTTGTTTATTAAAGATGCATAGTCATACATTACGCAAAAAAATATTGTTACATAAATTAAACGGATACCTCATTTTGTGACCATTCCACACGTTTCCAGCATCTAGAGCGACCGTTTTCATATGATATTACCTAAATTACCACCACTGTCGCTGGTCACTGTGCTTACAGGGGAGATAATCACATTTTCTAAAAATAAAAACAAACATCGATATTTATTCAAATACATTGAATATCCATTCGTACAATGTTTTTTTCTAGTGTGCAATAATGTGACTTAATACGATATGTACATAAAACATAATTATTTTCAGATCCGTAATTTATTTGAATAATTCAAATATTTCAGTTTACTCACCATTTCTTCATTTCCCGATAACTAACGCGCGTTACTCCACGGATCGTGGTGATAAATTAGTTAATATTTTATATAAAACGGTCGCTCCAGATGTTGGGAACGTGTGGAATGATCACAAAATGCGGTATCCGTTTAATTTCTGTAACAATACTTTTTGGCGTAATGTATGACTATGCATCTTTAAATGTGTGTGCAATTGTTTTACACCCGTTTGTCTGTCCATCAGATTATGGCGAGAAAGTCAAATGCTGAAAAACAGCGAGACTACAGACGGAGGAGGGATTCAAATCCTGAAAAGAGAGCAGCCTATCTGACACGTAGGAAGGAGAAGTATGCGGATGATATTGAAAAAGGAACACGCTCTGGTATAGCACAAATGACTGATCGTGAACAGAGGAGGCAAAGAAGGCAGTGGAGACGAAATCAACGTGCAGCCCGTCAAGCCAGAGCAGGACACAACAGCCAGTTTACACCTCCTAACTCCCCAGACCCAAGAGAGGACATGCTGAATGCATCACACTCATCAAGGCGAGTTCAGCATTATATACATATAAAATAGTACCGGGTAGTTTTCAAAACTGGGGCCCCAGGTTCAAAACACATGTGACAGATGTGTACATATGAAATTAAATTATGTAGAAGTCCCCCGAGGATGCTTATATAACATACATGTACAAATATTAAACCAAAATAATCCAGTATATTTAGTCTGAACACGGAAATATTCAAATATAAATGGCGTAAATTCTAAATTTTGAAGTTTTAGATAATATATAAAGAATACTTACCAGCCTGTTTATTCCCTACTTCGACTAAATTTGCATGCGACGATCTGTGTCATAGTTTTCATATTTTTCCCGCTGGAACTTGTCGGTAATATCTGCAGTGTGAATTTTTTCCCTTGACCTGATTACGTTTTGACCAATGAAATGGCCACAAATGGCATTTGGCGGGACCTGAAATGCGACGTTGCCTGGTACAACAATGATACATGCGCCTTTTTCGCGTTTTCGACGTCTAGATACCATCTAAAGTCGTTTTGGTTGCATTAAATAACAGGGAGTAGGTAATGAATGGAATAATAACCAGAGTGATTTGGTTGAAGAACGAGTTATTATTCTCTATTTATTACCTATTCCCAATAATAAGTAACAAAAATGATGCTAGATTGCATCTAGACGTCGAAAACGTCATGCGTGAGTCTTAATGAAACGTGTCGTGTGTTGTACCTGGCGACGTCGCATTTCACATCCCGCCAAATGTCATGTTTTGGCCATTTCATTGGTCAGAAGCCCAAATCGAATTACGTTAACGTAATAAGGTCAAGGAAATATCGGCACACGTGCTAATTTATTCGAGGTAGGTAATAAAAGGTTTGTATACATGTTAAATTTCCTTTCATTCTTTTCCAGTCAGCAGACTCGTGGGAGAAAACGTGTATCCAGAGACCGGGCACAATGTTACAAAAAGAACAGGGAACTTGAACACCAGCTGACGGAGGAATGGAGACGTGCCGAACGGTACAAGAAACGCTACCACAGAGTAGTGAAGAAGATGTCATCTACAAAACAAACGTCAACACCCAGTCCAGGATCTAGAACCCGACACCTGCTGAGGCATCTTAATCCAAAACAATTACCTACATATAAGAATGTTGCTAAAACCCTTAACTTTCATTTCACTATCTTATCTGGTATAAAGGAGAAGTACGACATGACCACTAGCGAATATCAGAAAAAGGCTGCATGTATGCTTTTTAGTGCAAAGTTGTTAAAAAAACATCGATTGCAGGCACTTGCAACTAGGGAATTTCCATTCACCATGAAAAGAGTTATCAATAGCGAGAAAGAACGTAAGTCCAAAATTAATCCAATTGTTGATCAGTGTAGAAACTTTTTTATTAGAGACGATGTATCGAGAATGACAACTGGAAAAAATAACACAATCACACGCAGAAAGGTAAAAAAAGCAAAGGCGGTTGCTCACGGATTATATGATTAATCTCCATCGGAAGTTTGTCAGCGAAACTAAGGTCAGTATTAGTTACTCGTTCTTCTGCAGGCTGCGTCCGTTTTGGGTAGTAGAACCGACAGAGCGTGATCGGCAGACTTGCCAATGTAAAGTTCATGAGAATCTACAGTTTATTTGTGATAAACTAAAATATATGGAAATACTACCAACCAGCAATATGGAAGACCTGGCAGATGCTGTAGTCTGTAACTCGGAAGGTAAGGACTGTGCGTATGATGCATGTTCGAAATGCAAGTCTAAACAATATCCTATTTCACTAAAGTCACCGGAAGACATGTCAAAAACTGTGGAATATACACAATGGGTTTTGAAAAAAGTTCCAAGAAAGACTACTGACGATGATACCACAACACCAGATGCATCTGAGCAAGATTTGATCAATATAACTGTAAGAGATGAACATATCCAATCAACACTTGAGAACCTGACAAACATGTTCCAAGACAGCTTAAAAAAGTTTAAAAAACATTTATTCAACATAAGACATCAATACAGAGTTTATAAATCAATCCATGAAAACCTTGCCGCCAATGAGTCGCTAATACATATTGACTTCAGTGAAAATTATTCCTGCAAGTACTGCCATGAACTGCAGCAACTGCACTTTGGGGGTTCCCACAGGCAGGTTACACTGCATACTGGTGTTTTGTATGTAAAAGGTGCAACAATTCCGTTTTGCTCAATTTCAGCCTCACGCCAAAAGGACCCCCCTGCCATTTGGGCTCACATGAAGCCAGTCCTTGAACTGCTCAAGGAAGATTTTCCGGATGTTGATACGTTACACTTCTTCAGCGATGGTCCGGTGACACAATATAAGCAAAAGGCTAACTTTTACTTGATGTCGTCGGAACCTTTCAAGGAAGGCTTCAAGGCCATTTCCTGGCACTATTTTGAGGCATCACATGGTAAGGGAGCACCAGATGGAGTTGGGGGTGCTTTAAAGCGTGCTGCTGACAAATTGATCAGACAAGGACATGACATCATTGATGCCAAAATGTTTTTCAACACACTGGTAGGAAAGACAACTATCAAGTTATTCTATATAGAGTCACTTGCCATTCAGGAGTATGCTGAATTGTTGCAGAATCTTACTCTACCTACAGTCAAGGGGACAATGAAAATGCACCAGGTTGTTTGCCTTAATGTTGGGCAACTGCATTACAGGGACATCAGCTGTGTCTGTAGGATCTAATGAAGTTTTGGCTTGTCCCTGCTTTAACCCGGTGTCTTTCACCTTTACTGCTCTCGAACCAAATACAGTGCATACTGAACTCGCTACTGCCACAGTCTCGCATGCCCCTGACACTTCACACTCTGATCGCCCGACACTAGCAAGGCCAGATCAGATGACGCAAGGTGATGTTGGTAAGTATTGCGTAGTTGACTACTTTGGCGCACCATATCCTGGAAAGGTAACAAAACTTGTAGACGGTTCTGTCTTTGTTGACTGCATGAAAAGTATTGGCAGGAATCACTTCATTTGGCCTACTCGTAAGGATGAATTTGAATACACTGATAAGGATGTCTTGTGCATCATACCAGAACCACAGTCATCTGCAACCAAACGCTATTATGTGGTTGAACCAGTGATTTGGAATTTGATTCAAGCGAAATATGACTTGGAAGATTGAATTAAGCCAGTTTTCATTGTGGAAATTATAGTACAGCATATGTTTTGTCGTGCCAGTTTACGGATAACGTAGTATAGTCAACACTTTGGCATATGTCATTATGTGAGCCCAAGTTAGTTAAGTACTATAATATCAATGCCTCGTAAGGTGCGACATTCGGGGCGCAGTCACCGCTTTCTTGCCAAACGAGAATCGTTAATTATTTTAATGTTCTAGTCATGAGAATATACATGGATTTGTGTTCTATTTTCATAATAATTATTCTAATTATGCCCCCTCCCATACAGAATGGTTGCAAGGTCATATAGCACTAGCTATGTCTGTGCACCTGTTTCGTCTGCCTGCCCGTCCATCTCGGTGTACACCTACAAAATGTTTACCTAGTTTGTGCCTAGCTGCCACATTTCTAGTTTGTACATGTACATGTATTTCTGCACCTCATTAGTTTACCGTAATTAACCAAAATATTCGGACATAAATACCCGAGCAAACAGTGTAGACCTAGATCAGCCTGCTCCGGAAGGAGCCATCTGTTCAGGGTCTGCACTGTTGACCATCTATCCAATGAATTGTCAACACATCAATTACCAGTAAAAGCAACTTTATTATTGACATTTTATGGTACGGTAATTACAGTAGCTGGGCACCATGTCTGAATATTTAGGGTAATTAGGGTTTGATCTTCTTGGTAGTCTTCTGTGCATTCGCTATACATGTACATACATGTACTAATCGTCTTTCAAAATTCATTGTGCTGCTTATTCCAGTAATATCACACATATGAATTTTCTCGATTGATTGTGTCGTGTCAGTCTTACTTCACTATCGCGCATGGCCTGACCCCGACAACACACAATTAACAGCGTGTCGTGGTAGCACAAAATAAATATAAATATATATAAAAGTTTTTATATTGCATAACAATTCTTCAAAATGGTTTTGAAAGACTGTTTATGTGTTGTAATAATTGTAAATAGTGGTAAAATATGACCAATGACAATTTTAGTCATTGGTGTTACTTGTGGTCATTGGTGTTACCATTCCGTCATTGGTGTTACCGAGCTATTTTTTTATTTTACACTTACCATTTGCTTCAAAACAATATTGCATATTTCTTATTATAGGTATACAGTGACACAATTTAAAAAAAAAGTTATTTCCATGTCACTGCTAATAACTGTTATCACACTTGACTCAAATTCAGTCATGCTTTTGTCTTCACATTCAGGAATCGGCACATAAAAAGTGTGAAACAGCCATTTTACTGTTATCAAATTGGAGGAAATTGCATTTTTTGCCTTCAAGTGACACATTATCTTTAAGATCTTTAAAATATTGCATAGCTATATAGTGTAGGTTGTAGTGGTTTATGGTATGGGTTGTCTGGTAACACCAATGACATTTTGTTATGCAGTCAGTATTTCATACTGCTCTCTTGTGATACATATTTGTGATTTAGTTCTAATTGTTATAATTGTTAATAGTTTTATGTTCACATGTTTGGAAAATAAATTACAGAGTTTCAGGAGACGTGTTTTGTTTTCATACATTTAATTTTCCCAAATTGTACCCGATTTGAAGAATGACTCACATATACTGGCAAAGCTCGCTAAATTAACCAAAACCAGTGACTGACAAATGTTTCTTGTCAGGTTCCACGAGACAACTTGGATATCCGTATAGTCAAGCTCATGCGATAATGTATTTTCTCACCCTACCCGTGCTTGTCTCACATCTATAGTAACGATAGATTTGTTAATAGATCGAGCCACATTACGGCTAATTAACATGATTAATGTGTCTTAATATTACAATTACCCAATAAAATAATGAATACTTTTGATGGATACTCTTAATCACAGACCTAGAATTCTAGGTCTGTGTCTTAATCTTGCGCTGTTTGTAATCAGCGTATTCTCAGATCAGCCTGCACATTAGCGCAATCTGATCAAAGCAGACCTTGTGTGTCATTCATTCACTGAAGCAGCAACTGCCCATAGACATAGAATACATGTATATCTATGAATAACTGCCGTAAGGGTTGTTTCTCAATCAGTATGGTTAGTTAGATAAACAGTGGTCTAATTTGGTGAATACGTGTAGCCGCCGCGGGTGGTCAAGGCACGTGTCATAATAATTGTGTTTGGCCGGACAAGAAATACACACGTATCAGACAGTGAAACATGGTTCAGTAGTCGATTTCATCAAAATTGCAAAGTATACTTAATATCTAGCAAAGTATACTTTGAGGGAGTAATCATTTATTTTTTCCCAAAATGCATTATTTCATATAGAACTAATCACTGCACATATTTGATGATTACAAGTATGCAGAATTATTATACTGAATTTATTACATTATCACAGCCAAAATGGCTGTGATAATGTAATACATTCAGTATAATAACAAATAATAAATTTATCCTTAAATTGAAAATGTCTCCCTCAAAGTATACTTTGCTAGAAAAGTATACTTTGCAATTTTGATGAAATCGGCTACTGGCTGAGTCCCCGTCTGGGAAAATGTACATTACGACGTGTGTGATCATCATAGCTCCAGATCAACATGTGCATCTGTGCATTCTCAACAGGGAATACGATATTCGCCATTAATTCACTAAATATTTTTTACCGTCTCGGTAGATAAATAATTGTGACATCTGCGTAATTTCAGGAAATATGATTACAAAATGTACAATATTCTCCGTAAATGACTTCAGAAGTTGACAATATTTTCAGAGTACATGTGGAATTACTCTCAAATTTGTGTCAACTTCTGAAGTCATTTACGGAAAATATCCCATTTTCTGTAAATATATTTCATGAAATATCACAGATGTCTGTAGGTATAAATCAGGGGTTGTTGCAAATGTCGTAATGTCCCTTTTCTCAACCGGCGTCCCAACAAATTACAGTATCCATGCAAATATGTATAACGTTTTACACATCAAAATTATATTAATCACTGGCCAAATGTAACCAACTTTAAAATCATGTCTACAACAATGCCATCAACACGCATTGTAAATTATTTATCTAAACTTGCGAATATTTTCCAACAACTAAAATATGTGACGTTGACTGATGAGGAGATAGTGCTCGTGGTCCTGGCCACCAGTGTAGACCCATATCTAATCACTCTGGTTGGGGTCTGCAATGTTCCCGATTACTTCAACATTTTGATATATATTATTTTAGTTGAATTGTAAATAGCAATCTGTTATGACCGCACCGCACTATGCATTAACTGAGTTAATGGGACCTGATATTATATGTTCAGCACGAATTAGCTATATGCTATAGGTTATAATAGAAATGTGTGTGAAATATGCATGTTTGGGAAAAGAAGTGAAATATACTCCTGTTTCATATGTAGTTCCCGGTATTCACACAATGTCTCATATTCCCACAACTTACCTTATTTTATTTTTTCGACATGTTTATCTGGCGCCGAGTATAAATATACCAGGTGACAGTGATTTGGGCATACAGGGTTTGGAAGGTCCTCGAGCCAATTCCTACCCTTAAATATAAGATAATAATAATGATTTGGGCATTATTTTCACCCCCACCCAACCTCACACACAAAGAGAGAGAGAGTTCAAATCTAATGAAATTACGTCGATTTTTTAAACTATTGCAGAGACATAAATACTATACGTTACATTTATTTATTTATTAATTAGATTTCATCATCCTACTTCCCCACAACTGTACACATCAAGCTACACACGTAAAAATTCGCCACTTTACGTGTTTTATGTACACCGAACATTGCATGTATGTGATAATTACCTCCCCTGATATTATTTTTGCCATTTGCTTCGTACATTGCAATACTCTTCAACATTTACAATCGGTAAAACCATGTAAAAAGATCCATTGATATTCTGATAATTTGTATGGCTTGTTTCGAAGATTAAGGTGTAGGATGAGAGTGTAAATTGACAAAACTTTACGTAAGATGCTTAGAACGAAAAAGGTATTAACAAGGCAAGATTCCTAAATGCCAATGGCACATACAGCCTTACAGGTCATTCAGGCCCGTACGCATAGGGGGTGCGTACGCACCCGCCTTAACCCTTTCAACACCACATGCCTGTATAGTGGTATTGGCAAGAAGTGTAGATCCATATGAGCCGGCTCGTGACTAGCCGTCTCATCAGGATCTGCACTTTTTGCAAGTAATTTTCATAATTTTGAGAACAAAAACACCACATGTTCATAAATGGACTGGTCTGAATGATTGGATTTGGTTGCAAAATTAACATATCAAAATTCATTCCAGTTACTAGGGTTAGCAGGCGCGGATACAGAAATAATTGCAGGGGGGGGGGGGGGGGGGGGGGTGGGGGGGGGGGGGGGGGAGTCTGTAATTACAAATCGGCATAGCCGACCTCTGCGAGCGTGGAGCGCGTTGTGCATCGTAAAGTCGGGGGATCTGGGGGTCCTCCCCCAGGAAATTTTTAAATGCCAGATCGCCGCAGATGCGATTTCCTGATACCTAGGCAATGGAAAAAGTCATCCAACTATTCGAGTATTGTACATTTTCTTCTTTTTTTTTTGCCGGGGGCGGGGTCCGGACCCCTTGGACCACCCCTCCCTGTATCCGTGCCCGGTTAGTCTGCCGAGGTCTGTCAGTGGATGTGCAAAACAAAAAGTTTAGCCCTTCACGCCGTCAATAACGCACCCCCCTAAATTAATTCCTGCGTACGGGCCTGTCGTTCTCGTTATCTCGAAGTCGATCAAGTGGACTGATGAAAATATCGACATATCCTAACTTCGAGATAACAATTCGCCAAATTTCTTGAAAAAAATCCGAACAAATTCGCTTCAGAAATAACTTTACTTTATTTCCGTTGTTTTTATAAATCGCGATTAAATCGCGGCTTGAGTTTATCCTAAGCAGATTTCGTAATTAACAGACGATTTACTTATTGCTACACCGTTTAATTCATTTTTCTGTTAAAAGAGATTTTATATCGAATTAAGTTTCATTGATTAATTATGGTTTTAAGTGAACTGCTTTAACTGGTCATGCAACTTTAAACGCATGTTAGCGGCAGCGGTGTCTTTGAATTTTATAGACGTGTGAAAACTTACCCAAGATAATCGCGCTGATTCAGACTTGGCGATGCCGGGCGCTTAATTTTCGCATCAACATATCAGAATACAAATGTGGAGGAAACATACTATCGGCACTCGATTTCCACTTCTGGAACGTATATCGAGATAAGCAGGTATATCGAGATAAACAATATCGAGATAACGAGATTCAGCTGTACATTCTACAGTCCAACAGAGCAAAATTCAACAAGCAAGAGGTCGACGATACCTGCCCACTATATATATATATGCAGACTGGAAAGAGAAGACACTGATCATATGAATATGATTACTAGATGTCCAGCACTGCACTCTACCAGGACGAAGTTCCTGCCAGAAATACGTAACATCATCACAAACCAACTGGGACAACATATATGGAATCGGCTCTCGACTCATTATAACCCGACATCCTTAGTTATAGACTGCTCCAAATTATATCTCCAAAGAATGAAGAAGCCCTCAAAGACATTGAAGTACAATCCAGAAAGCTATGTCACCAACTGCACGTCAGTCGGCTTCAACAAACACTAAAACTATTATCATAGGAGCAAAGAAAATGATATGGCTGTCCCCTAATCTCCCTACGACCTGTACATATTTCAGTTAAGGAAAACAAAAGTATAAATTTCATTGCTCCACGTTTCGCGCACCAACTAATGGAATTAACCTACATATACCGGATACTGCCGGGTGCACCATTACTGGTGGGATCTACGAATAGAAAGAAAGTTGCAGCCTGTACTGTACTGTACTGTCATTTCGGCTAATTCTGCGCATCGGCTAATGCGCAATTCACGTCAAATTTAGCCTTACATACGTCATAATAAAATATGTGGGTTTCGGAATAAACAAGCTGATTAATTGCTACACTGTGGCACAATTTTATCACATTCCGATAGTTTGGTAAAAATTTATTCCGATAATAGTCAAAATGTGTAAGATCCTCAGACCCTGCTGATGGACTACTGTCTGTTTCACAAAAGCTGCCCAAATTTTACGGCTATATAAACAATGCAAAAACAATATTTTTTCGATAATATTAAATTAAATACAAATTTAAGAATGAGCCTTCTTTTTATTTTGTGACATTTGGTTGAATATTGATTTTATTACAGAGTGAAGATGTCTATTGGGATTTAACAGGGGGAAATTTTTCTAATTTCAGAAATAGTGGACCGATTTGCAAAATTTAACTTGTTTTCCTAGCCAGGTTTCGGGGTCAATTTCCAAATTATTTTGTTTTCTGCCACCGCTCGCAGCTCCTCCAACTCCTTTTCCTTTTGTTATATTATAAAAACTGTACTAGTACATTTACGACGTAATTTTAAGAAAAAGTAACAAAGCTAAGCTTCTATTTTTCATTTTATCATTTTTTATTTATTTTGGTATAGATAGTAAAGCCATAGTGCTATGTCTAAATCCTCGGTGATCATTGAGCACGACTGTCACTTTGAAAGTTATACACATTTTGCCTATTTTTGGTATTAATCCATTTTCATTATGCGTGTGTGTCTATTTACACCATCACCATCTGATATGGCTGTAGAAAATGAACACTGTTCATACTCCAGACTCTACACTGAGTCTACAGGCAAATGCTATTGACCACACCATAGCTCTATTACAGATGACAGGGGGTACCTTTAAAGTCAGGCGCAACTAATATATGTACATAGGTAGCCATACTGTCAGCATGTTTCCCTCGATGACCCTATCCATGCATATACTTGTCTGCCATGCACATTCGTTTAAGCTGTAAACGATTATAAACAAGCCTGAGGGAACTTGTGGAAATGCCTTCCTGTTGGCATAGATGGAGACATAAAGGCGAACCTGAGAGAGAGAGAGGTTTCTATCTAATGATGTTGAGAGAGGTAGAGGGGGTGGGGTTATATCTAATAATGTTGAGGGAGAGAGAGGGAATATATATATTGTGTTTCTGTCTACTTAATGATTGAGAGAGAGGGCGGGGTGTAGAGATATTGTGGTTTATATCTACATGTAATTATGTTGAGAAAGATAGAGAGAGAGTGAGAGAAAGACAGACAGATAGACATGGAGAGAGAAAGATGTGTTCAAATATAATCAGCACCTATGTATACAGTTGTTGCCGCACCTGTTTTAGCAGAAGGCGCGACTATAGTCGCTGCCTTTTCCGTCGTCGTCGTCATTGTACAAGCTTCATCATCATGATATAACTTTAATATTACTTAACAGATTTCTTCAATAGTTGGACACTTGCAACATGTGAGCATTTGGAACACACTCATACTGCCAGTACATGACCTTGACCCTTTTAGCTCACCTGAGCGAAGCTCATGTGAGCTATTGTTACCACAATGTGTCCGTCGTCCGTCCGTCCGTCCGTCCGTCCGTGAACATTATCAAACGTCTTCTCCTCGGTAACCATTGGGTCTATAGTCACCAAACTTCATGATCATGGTCCTTAGGTAGGGGGATTGTAAAATTGTTAAAATGACGTCATTACGTAATCCAAGATGGCCGCCGTCTAAAAATAGCACAAATTCTTAAAAAATCTTCTTCTCAAGAACCGCCAACTGGATTTCGACAAAACTTGGTAGGAATGATCGATGTACAATGCTCTTTCAAAGTTGTTAAAATGGTGACCCCAGGGTCAAAAATGGGTGTGGCCGATGGGGTCAAATTGGGGTAAAATTTTATTTTTGACCGAATATGGTCATGTTATATATTAAATCGAAGGTATCAACGTGGCGATCACTCTGGTGTATTTTTTGTCGAAATCGGATGGTTATGTCATCCAAGATGGCCGCCGAAAGGTCAAAAGGTCCTTCTTTTATTATAGATTTCAAAATTCTTCTTCACATGAACCACTTGGCCCATGGTAGCCAAACTTCACAGTTATAGTCCATGGGTGAAGCCTTTTCAGATTTGTTAAAATGGAGGTCATCGCTAATCCAAGATGGCCGCCATTTAAAAATGGCATAAATTCCTAATAAATCTTCTTCTCATGAACCGCTAGCCGGATTTTGACGAAACTTGGTTGGAATGATCGATGTACAATGCTCTTTCAAAGTTGTTAAAATGGTGACCCCGGGGTCAAAAATGGGCGTGGCCCGTGGGGTCAAATTGGGGTCAAATTTTATTTTTGACCGAATATGGTCATGTCTATATCAAATTGAAGGTGTCAAAGAGGCAATCACTCTGGTACATTTTTTTGTTGAAATTGGATGGTCATGTCATCCAAGATGGCCGCCAAAAGGTCAAAAGGTTGTTCTTTTATTAGAGATTTCAAAATTCTTCTTCACACGAACCGCTTGGCCCATGGTGGCCAAACTTCACAGTTATGGTCCATGGGTGAAGCCTTTTCAGTTGTTAAAACGGAGGTCATCGCTAATCCAAGATGGCCGCTGTCTAAAAATAGCACAATTTTTTTTAAACACATGAACTCAAGTGGGTGGCAGGTGGGAGCATGTGATGGGTAATTTAACGATCGGGGTTCATCCTTACCGGAATTCTGACTGGAGACCTGGTTTGGCCCTCACATACGTCTTTGGTCAACTTGTATGTGACAGATGAATCTGGTTATACCCCTTATAAGAGTAATCCTACCGGTATTACTTTTAAATAGGGGAAGGGGCCAAGTGACTTTGGTGCGGTATGGACCTGGCACCAGGTCAGGTTATTCTAATTTCAGGGCTGAATATGTTGTATCTCGATGTAAATATTTGTTCTGATTTTGGGATTTTCCCCCCAATGCAGCAGGTTAAAACGGGATCGAACCTGTTTGCCCGGCCTTACATGACCTTAGCTGTTGATAGGCCGTTAAACACCACTAAACAAACAAACAAACACATGAACTCAATGTCACATTCTCCTCTGGTGTTCATGGAGTCAGGTGAGCGAGTTAGGGCCATCATGGCCCTCTTGTTTTATCTTCACATTTTTTGCGGAAACACATAGCCATTTGTTTGCATCAAAATGTTTGTACAAGTTTCTTCACCATGATATAACTTTAATATTACTTAACATATTCTTTCAATATGTGGACATTTGATACATGTGATCATTCGGAACACCCTCATGCCACCATTAACATGACCGTGTCATTTTTTATTTTCACATGTTTGCGGAAACACGGAGCCCTTTGTACAATTTGTACAAATTCATTCATCATCATATAACATTATTATTACTTGATGGATTGCTTCAATATTTGGAAACTTGATACATGTAAGCAGTTGGAACACACTCATTCCATCCTTAACATGACTTTCACCTTTTTGACATTCACATGGTTGTGTAAACACTTAGCCATTTTTTTGATGTCAAAGCGTTTCTTCAACCTTGACCTTTATCATGTTTTAAGCATGGACTTCTCTGACGGTTTTTGTGATGCTTACTTTAGCACATGTCCATGATGATGTTATGGTCAAATACCTCGGCAGGCGCGACACCGCTTCTGTGGCGGAATTCTTGCATGGTTTTTAAAATCTAATGCCTGGTCCTTTGTAGTTGTAACGCTGTCATTATTTGTAGCTTTAACTGGAGAAAAGGTGCTTATGTGTTTTGTGACCAGTATAGATCCAGACCAGCCTGTGCATCCGCACAGTCTGATCAGGATCTGCACTTTTTGCCATTCCATCAATGGAACACCCGGCATGCCTCCTCTAACAAGGAATATATAATTATATAAGCCAAATTTCTTCAGTCATAGCCACCAATGGTAAATGGATCAGGAGATACACATATATACTTAACTAACCAATTGCCAGACTGAGTGTAGACCTGTCTTCAGTCCTCTACTGATTCCACAACGCTCACAACTGTAACAAACAGGGGGCCGTTTCACTAAACTTAGTACGACTAAAATGTTTGTAAGTGCAAAATTATGATAGTCTGTAAATTTCACATTAATTAACAATGGTTTCTTGTAAACACTTATTGGATTTACATTTATTGAGCATAGGCTGCATGTGCAGCCTATGCTCAATAAATGTAAATCCAACAATGGAAATCTACAGACAATCTTAAATTTGCACTTATGAACATTTTAGTCGTACAAAGTTTAGTGAAACTGACCCAAGCAGTCTGTTGTACCGATTTGTACACTAACCCTATGCAACTTGATTGCAGATCTACAATGAAGCGTAGGTTAACAACCGATACACAGGAAGATGGACAGACCGAGGCGGTTACATCTGCCAAGAAGGGAAGATGTAACCCACAGAGGTATTCATCAACATGTCCTTGTTATAGGCTTGTTATCGGATTTTGAAATGTGTGACCAAACTGAACTGACAACACAAAAAAGACAAAACTAGTCTGTTTTACATTTGCTTCCATTTTGGTAAGACCATAGTACTTTTTAAAATAATTTATGTAATTTGTGCCAAAATGTTAATTTCTGAAATATTAGTAGTCAAAGGTCTACTGCGGCTACCAGTATCTCTAATCGAGATTGTTGCACAAATGTTACGCTTTTACTCTATTAACCAGTTCAACACTACAGACCTATTTAGAGGTGTTTGTGAACTGTAGATCCAGTTAGCCGCCTCGTGACGAGCCGTCTTATCTGGATCTGCACCTTTTGCTAGTGATTGTTGTATTTTTTTTTAGAACCCCCCCCCATCTATTTATATATATCTACATGTAAATGGACTAGTCAGAACTTAATTTTATGACGATATGTTGGAAAAGTATATCACAGTCCATTCCAGTCAAATGGGGATGAAATGGTTAACCATACTTGGTACATACTGTTAGTGGAGTAAGGAAGTGATATGTTGTCATGTGTGTCAAGTGTATGGATAACTGAATACCCGCGTTTGGGAAAGTGTTAGAAATAAGATTATTCTGGTTGTTTTGTTTCAAACATCTCTCCATCTGAAACATCAGGCTGATGCGAATCAAGCTTCACATGGATGAGATGCATTTTCAGATTTGTAACTGATAAAATGAATCAAGTTGCTCAATCTAGCATGACTGCCACACAGAGGTATATGTACAGGGGCGGATCTGGAGGGGGGGGGGGGTCTGGGGTTGCAACTCCCCCCCCCCATTCAACCACAGAGTTTACATAGATCATAATTTACCACCAGTGGGAGTCTGGATTTAAATGCCGTAAAACACACAGGAAAGTGCATTTTGAAGAGCTCGAAAATAGGACAACCGCCTAGTTGCGAACGGTAACTCTTGCAATTACTCCCGTACCGTCCGTAGCTAGCTAGATAATTTTGAAATGAAGAACTTGACAAATATTGGCAAGATTAGCGCAGGCGGTAGTGTATGGGTCTGGAACATGTGGTTATTACAATGGACTTGTATGGGCATTTGTTCATCCATATGTGTGGCCATTTGAAATTGGTGGCTGTGACCGGAGAAATGGGGCTATGGGTTTTCTGACCAATCTGCACTGTTCGCCATTTTATCAATGAAACACCCGTCGTGCTTCTAACATGCAATATACTTCATATCAGGCGACATGAGTGTGCTGTTTACGGCCACATTTGTGTTAAATCTTTTTTTCATTGAGTGAATTGTCAGAAATGGGGTATGACTGAGGTTAATTGCCATCATGTGGATCTTCTTCATGTAACGATATCATTTGTTTTTTAAAATATTCAGGTCAAGCTACGGCGAAACATATACCAGACAAGAAACAGCTAATGCAGGTGTAATTAGATCTACAATAAATCACCCTACTAATTTGTCAGCCAGTTCTACAACTGTAGAGAGTATGGTTACTAAACATTCAAGCGCAATTCAATCACAAGCAGTGGACAATACTGTGACAATTGATAACCATATTGACCCTGGGGAGGATAATAGAGGTAAAGGTGACACCATGCCTGACAGAAATACCTATGTAAGTAGTCACTTGGATGGTTCTATTACTGACAGCAACAGAACCACCGACTCTTATGGAGTGGATACCGGGTTTCGTACACAAAATGATGGTGATTATACTGCCACTAGCAGAGGGGCGAATGCTCACACAGCTGTGAGTGGTTCTGGTATTAGCACCAGTGGTCTCATCAACTCGAATATTGTGAATATTCACGCGTATGAGAGCGTAGCTAATTCTGACATTGGCACTGATGATACAATTGTTGGAAACTCTGACGTAGTTGATAGTCACACACAAGATACCATTGATAATACTGATGACAACAGAGCTGGCAATGATCCCATATCTGCTGCTAATAATTTCATAGTTAACACACAAAGCGACATTGATAACTTGAACAGTAGTACAAGTGTATGTGTTATCGGAGAAGCATACGAGCGCTGGAGGGCAACTATTTCCGCGATGAACACGACGGATGCGATGTTCGCACGGCATCTTCTGGACATTCACGACCAGCACTGTGAGAACTGTCGACAAAGGGCGACCAGAGTGCTGTAAGTGTATAGTATCTCAAGTTGATAGAGCATACCAGGCTAGTGTCCTTTGATATCAAGTTTATCAGGCTTTCCGAGGAATAACTCCATACACTGTTTCAGAGCCGAGCCTGATAAACTTGATAACAAAAGACACTGATGCAATGCAAGTACATGTATACATACCGTAATAACCCTAAATATTCGGACACATACATGTGTATATTCTCAGAAACACATATAAATATCTAGTTTCCCACAACAAAAAGTATTAAATAGGGGTTTCCCAAAACAAAATTTAACAAATGGTGTCCAGATATTTTAGCATTATTATTGTATGTTCTTAAATCCTTGATAACCTTTGTGTTCAAAGCGATTAACTCCTTGCTACTTGGATTATATTGTTTGAAATTGGTGACTACTTCTACCTTCCATCATGCAACCGAACTCTCCCACTCTACTATTTTCATGACCTACATTATCCGCTTGAACGTCTGCAATGTTAGCCATTGTAAGCTGTTAACCCTTAGACCGCTGTCTTAATTCTTTTGTCGTCTGCTGTTTATTATCTATTTTCCATTTTTATCATCAAAAACATGCTTTGAAAGCACTTTATAATCATTTTCAACATGCTTTGACAGCACTTCAGAATCATTTCCATTGGAAATGATTCTGAAGTGCTGTCAAAACATGTTTTTATTGAGAAATAAGGCAAGATATAAAAGAAACAGCAGACAACAATTGTTGTGAGTAGCGGTCTAAGGGTTAAGTCCTTGATAACCTTTATGTTTACCAGTAGCCGATTTCACCAACATTGCAAAGTATACTTTTCTAGCTTTATTTCATATAGAACTAACGACTGCATATATTTGATTATTAAAATAATGCAGAATTATTATACTGAATTTATTACATCATCACAGCCAAAATGGCTGTGATAATGTAATAAATTCAATATAATAAAAAATAATAAATTTATCATAAAATTGAAAATTTCTCCCTCAAAGTATACTTTGCTAGAAAAGTATTCTTTGCGAAGTTGATGAAATAGGCTACAGTAGGTTATGTTTACCAGTACCGTATGTAGTTACAAGTAATATTCTCCACTACTGCTTGGTTTATGTTGATGGCCATCAATCCCAGTGTGCACCATAATCCACCCACCCACTGACACAGCTGCGTCTTTGACCAACTTTCTAGGGATGGGCCGTGGCCTCCGGGATATGGCACTGGACTTCAATACCGGAGGTTGAGAGTTCAATCCTCACCCTAAGAGTGGAACATACTTGCGTAGTATCACACTGGTCTGTGGTCCCGTCTCTATGTGACCTTAGCTGTTGTTGGAACGTTAAACCCATTCACTTTCACTTTGACAGACTTTCTATGCCCCGCCATATTAAATAGTGGTCAGCGTTAATTTACACCCCGTCCTTCGGTTTGTCACATAACTTGTACGCATGCGCCTGCGTTAATCTTGTCCATCTTATAGACATTTCTGAATTACTAATGGCAATGTCAACTCGCAACCAAGCAGTTTGATTGACTAAGCCTGAGCTGTGGCTCAGCTCAGTCTCAGCCGATCCCGAAACCCGGTAGAATTTAGCACAAGGTTCTCAGTGTCCGGTATAGCGAGGTTTCATTGTACTTTCAGACCGGAGGTATGATAGCTGCAGAGTGGTAGGCCCACAAAACAGAATGGACTGGGACGTCAAGTTGTCTGTGACTGACAGCAGCAATGGGGCTTACAGAGCTCCAGATAATGTGCGTATTGGCGTATTTACACACTTATCTTAGCAAAATACGCATGGATTATCGAAAGTGGGAGTACAAAATACGCACAGCAATGTTAAAAGACGCATTGATTTTCAAATTGTGTAGTGGACATAAAGTTGAACATTTACTTAGTTGTGTTTGCTTTTTGCAGCTCAAATAAGTAAATATTTTAATTTGTTTTATTTTTTATCATTTGTTCCATATTTAATAGGGAATAAAATCAATAATACAATGGTATCAGTAAAATACGCATTGAATTTGAAATCTGGGTGTAACTATTAGATACAAAACTGATATGGAGCTCTGGGCTTATGGCCCTTATGACCTGTCTATTGCCTGGCATAGAGAAATGAGGATTGTGGTGTTTATGGTCCATCTACCGCCGGATATGTGGTTCTAACTGGAGAAATGGGCCTCAGGGCGTTTATGGCCTGTCTACCGCCTATGTCAGATAGTGGATTTGTGAATTGTGTAGACCCTGACCAGCCTGCACGTTTGCACAGTCTGTTCCATGTCTACACTGTTTGCTGTTTAGTACGGGAATCATTTATGATGGAGAAGTCTCTGTCTACATGCATATATATATGTATGTGTGCTAGCTGATCAGGAGTTCAAAAGCTCTATAAACCTACTTTTGTCATGTCGGGCCTCATATGAACCCGGCTTTGGTATTATCACCCTTTCATCAACATTTGTATGTCCCACCAAGATAGTGGAGGAGGCATTTATCCTTCTCTGTCCATCCCGTTCCGTCTGTCCGTCCCGTCCCGTCTGTCCGTCCCATCCGTCACATGGTTAACATTTTTGTTTTAGTTTGTACATATGTATCTTCACTACTTTCACACTATCATGAGCCAATGATGTGCACCACCACCCACCGTGTATCAAATGACCGGATTGTGACCTTGACTACAATTGCAATATTTACATAGTTATTTCCCTTGGTTAAATTTTCAGCTTGTATCTTCAATATTAAATAGCCATACAGCCACCATACTCGCACACTATCATGAGCCAGTGATGTGCGTCGCAAACCACTGTGAAACCCATGACCTAGTGACTTAGACCTACAATTGCAATATTTACATAGTTATCTCCCTTTGTCACAAGGTTAAAGTGTTTGTTTGAGCTTGTATCTTCAATAGTATTATGCCTACAGGCACCATACTTGCGCACTATCATGGGTCAGAGATGTGCACCTCAAACCACTGTGAATCAAATGACCACCCAATGCCAGATCGCCGCAGATGCGATTTCCTGACACCTAGGCCACGAAAAAAGTCATCCAACTATTTGATTATTGTAGATTTTCTTCTTTTTTATTTTTGCCGGGAGCAGGGGGGAGGGGGGAAGGGGTGGGGGGGGGGGGGGACCCCCTGGACCCCCCCTGTATCCACGCCTGCGTAATCTTATTACCTTTAAAGGAAGGGGCCAAGTGACTTTGGTGTGGTATGGACCTGGCATCAGGGCTGAATATATGTCTTTATGTAAATATTCCGTTCTCTTTTCCCCCCAATGCAGCAGGTTAAATGCGGGATCGAACCCGTTGGACCAGCCTTAAATGACCTTAGGCCGTTAAACACCAATAACCAAACACACCCGTACATCATAAAGGTAGTTCATCAAAGAACACAGTACATGTATGTATATTACTTATCACATGCAAATAAATATTGTTTAAATTAACACTTAATATTGAAGTTATTGTGTGTTGTGCCGGTATACGTTATGCTCACCTTTTATCCATATTTTTGTTCAGATTCATATCATAACGTTGATTCTTATTGGTATTCATGCCTTGTTTTAAAGGATACTGTAGTTTGAATGTTGGACATACAATGCCCCCCATACATAGGGAATACCTGGCTAGTGTAGTTTGCTATCAAGTTTATCAGGCATTGCTAGGAAACGCGTAGGAATTCCGAGGCTCATAGAGGAATTTCTACCATTTCCGAGCCGAGCCTGATAAACTTGATATAAACGTATGTTAGGCTGGTATTCTATTTATCAGGGGGCCGTTTCACTAAACTTTGTACGACTGAAATGTTCGTAAGTGTAAAAGTATGATAGTCTGTAAATTCACAATGTTTTCTTGTAAACAATTATTGGAATTACATTTACAATTACATGCTCAATAAATGTAAATCCATCAATTGAAATTTCCAGACGATCCTAAATTTGCACTTACGAAAATTTTAGTGGTACGAATTTTAGTGAAACGGGCCCCAGCTATTCATTCATGTTTTATGCTAGCCTATGATCAAACATGAACTTGTTTCTGCTAATGACACCGTTCGACCAATGAAAACTCAGTTTTCAATTCTTTGAAACCCGGATATTCGTTTGAGGTCAATAAAGGGTATGCACATCTTAATTTTGAATCCATCCTTAAGAATTCTTACCTGAATGGCGAATCTTACTGGGATTCTCGCCTGCGGCCAAGTGATCTGGGGCTCATTTCACTAAACTTTGTACGATAAAAATGTTCGCGTAAGTGCAAATTTAGGATCGTCTGCAAATTTCAATTCATGGATTTACATATATTGAGTATGCTCAATAAATGTAAATTCAATAATTATTTACTAGAAAACGTTGTTAATGTGCAATTTAATGCATAATTTTGTACTTACGAACATTTTAGTCCGTTTCCGGGACCCGTTTCACTAAACTTTGTACGGTAAAAATGTTTTCTATAAATTAATTTCACACATTAACCCTTGCAGTGCTGAATTTGTCTTCTACTGTTCATTTTTTATTTTCCATTTTTCTTATCAAAAACATGCTTTGACAGCACTTTAGAATCATTTCCAATGGAAATGATTCTAAAATGCTGCCAAACCATGTTTTTATTGAGAGAAAATACAAAATATGAGCAGCAGACGGCAGTTTTCAGTTCCCGCTTTTTATGGGTTAACGTGATTCATCAATGCTACCTGTATCCACCTACATGTAAGGGTCATAGGTAACCATTACATGGGAGCATGCGATGGGTAATTTAACGATCGGAGTTCATCCTTACTGGAATTCCGACTGGAGACCTGGTTTGGCCCACATGTACGTCTTTGGCATTTTGTATGTATTTTGAATCTGGTTATACCCCTTATGTGAGTATTACGATTATTCGTAATTATATTTTAGGGCGTCAAGTGACTTTGGTGTGTTATGGACCTGTCACCAGGTCAGGTTATTCTAATTTCAGGGCTGAATATATGTTTTCTCGGATGTAAATATTACGTTCTGATTTTGGGATTTCCCCCGAATGCAGCAGGTTAAAATGGGATCGACACCGTTTGCCCGCCCTTACATGACATTAGCTGTTGATAGGCCGTTAAACAGCAATAAACAAACAGACAAACTGAAAAAATCCACCTAAGACTTCCCAAAATCGGATGCTAATGCGAACTTCGTTGCATGTTTTATTGTTGCAGTTATGAACAGTTCAACTTCTTAGTCTAGTCGTACGAAGATTAGTGAAACAGGTCCCTGTGTAGTAAGGTTGCTTGACACCATACCAGGACAATGCTTTGTTTGCAATTTCAGTGCTGAACATATGTATGGTAGTCCATAGACATAGCTATATGAGGCCCGTAGCCAGGGGGGTCGGAGCGGTCGGACGACCCCCCCCCCCCGCCCAGCCTTGAGGTCCACTTTTTTATCCTCGAGGTCCACTTTTTTAGACCCCTAGATACCTCAGGCCCCTTGGGCCTTCGAAACGACCCCCCCCCCCCTTCAAACAGGTCTGGCTACGGGCCTGTATATGGCCAAACCGCTCGCACTACTCTGGTAACTCTTCATCATTTTGTACTTACGAACATTTTAGTTGTACAAAGTTAGTGAAACGGCCCCCTGGGGCCCGTTTCACTAAACGTCGTACGATAAAAATGTTTTCTGTAAATTCCCTTCACACATTAAAGGTACATGCCCATGCAGCAGGTTACACTGTACTACTACTTTTCATTTTCTGTCATGCTTTAAATGAGCAATTTGTCTACCCATTAACAAGTTATTTTTAATTACGGCGCGTGTTAATTGGTGTTAAATCGCATTTTATATGCCGCGACCAGAAAGGGTATTTTCCGACCTCGTGCTATTTTTACCAACACGCGTCACGTGACACGGTCAATCATATCACATATTTGACATGCGCAGTGAAGTATCGGAAGTTGAGAAGAAAAATCTCTGTTCGAGTCCAAATCTAAATCTCCACGTAACTCTTTCCATTTGGTGATCTGGTCGCCAATATTAACCACTCTCTCTCTGGACTGCCTGTCCCTCAGACATTTCGCCTTTTTTTTGGCCGACGCCGTTTCATACAATTTCCGTCCTGGACGTTTCGACATGTTGATATTCTTGTTTACATATTGGGAAGCCTACTGGCGCGCGTAGTATACTGCGCATGCGCGCCGCAAGCCGTGATGTGAAAGTCGTCGTCCCCGCACATTATCAAAATAGACTGTTACCGCCGCGCGTCGCTAACAGTAAATTGATAATTAATAAATGATTATATTTGTATAGCGGGCACTGGTAATATTTAGAACTGGTGGAATAGTGACATAATTATACACTTATTTAATTCCTATAAAGAACATTTTGTGCCTACTGCGTGGGCATGTACCTTTAACGTGATTCATTAAAGCTATCTCTATCCACCTACATGTATGGGTTATTACATCGCAACAACTCCACCTAAGACTTCACAAAATAGGCTGCTAATGCAAACTTTGTTGCACATTTTATTGTTGCACTTACTTACGAACTTCTTCGTACGAACGGGTCCCAGGGGCCGTTTCACTAAACTTCTTACGATTAAAGTGTTCGTAAGTGCAAATTTAGAATCGTCTGGAAATTCCAATTGATAGATTTATATTTATTGATCATAGGTGAAATTTACAGACTGTCATAATTTTGCACTTACAAACATTTTAGTCATACGAAGTTTAGTGAAACGGCCCACTGGTGTAGTTTGGTTGCTTGACACCATACCAGGACATTGCTTTTTGTCGAGCCCGCTTGCGGAAAGCGAGACATAGTGATCACAATGACATCCGGGTGTCCGTGCGTGCGTGCGTGCGTGTGTGCGTCCGTCCATCCGTCTGAAATATGCGTTAAAGTTTTTAAATACCTTATATCTCTGCAGTCCTAAGTCACATTGACTTGAAACTTCATATGCTTATTAGTCACCATATATTCATGCTGTATCCCACTCATGCGGCCCTTATCCCAAGGTCAAATGACTTAGAAGTTTGCGTTCCGAAATCTGCGTTCCGAAATCTGCGTTAAAGTTTTTAAATACATTATATCTCTGCAGTCCTAAGTCACATTGACTTGAAACTTCATATGCTTATTAGTCATCATTCATATATTCATTCTGTGTCCCACTCATGCGGCCCCTGTGCCCCTATGTCAAGGTCAAATGACTTAGAAGTTTCCGTTAAAGTTTCTGTCAAAATTTGCGTTAAAGTTTTCACGTACCTACTATCTCTGTAACCGTAAGTCAGATTTGCTTGAAACTTTGTATGCTTATTGGGCATCATCCACATAATCATTCTGTGTCCCACTCATGCGGACCCTGTGCCCCAAGGTCAAGGCCAAATGACTAAAAGTTTGCGTTATTATAAAATCTGCGTTAAACTTTTTACTTATCTTATATCTCCACAATTGTTACTCCAATTTACTTCCTACTTCCAATACCTCTTTTTCATCATCCATATGTTCATTCCATAGCCTGCCCATGTGGTCCACATGCCCAAGGTCAAGGTCAAATGACTTTGAAATTTGTGTTAAAGTTTTTACATACCTTATATCTCCACAATACTTACTCCGATTTACTTCAAACTTCAAATAATTATTTATTATCTTCCATATGTTCGTTCTATAGCCCACCCATGCGGCCCATATGCTCAAGTTCAAGGTCAAATGACTTTAAAATTTGTGTTAAAGCTTTTGGTATAAACATATTTTATTAAATAGTAATTACATCATTTGTCGGTATACAAGCAGTAGTATATAAGCAGTATACAAGCAGTAGTATATAAGCAGTATACAAGCAGTAGTATATAAGCAGTATACAAGCAGTAGTATATAAGCAGTATACAAGCAGTAGTATATAAGGTAAGCAGGGTAATGAGGGTTGGAACGAACGATTGCTATCTTATAGAGTTCCTCTCCTTGAAGCGTTTACATACCTTATATCTCCACAACCCTTAATTCAAACTTCAAATAAATACACTCTGAGACCATCAAATGCCTCGGCGGGCTCGACATGCGGGCCGCGGCCATCTGGTTTGCAATTTCGGTGATGAACGTATGTATGGTAGTACATAGACATATATATAAATTGTCGTCTGCTGTTTATTTTCTATTTTTCATCATCAAAACATGCTTTGACAGCACTTTAGAATAATTTACAACATGCTTTGACAGCACGTCAGAATCCATGTTTTTATTGAGAAATAAGGCACGATATAAAAGCAACAGCAGATGACAATTGTTGTGTGTAGCGGTCTAAGGGTTAACGTAAATTACGATATAGAGACATGGCATAATAGTCTACATACAGGTACAGTCTCGCCTTGCTGTTGAACGAACGTAAAGCTCCAATCAATCAATCAATCAATAAATCAATCAACCAATCCCCATGCAGGTGTATTGCCGTCTGTATATGACCTTGCTTTTGAATGGACATGTCACACATGGACGTCGCGAGACCCTGTCTAAAGCGGAAGCCCAGGTGGATTATCAAATGGAGCTAGTTGCGAACAGTGCAATCTACTCCCGTACAAGTCGCTGACGGTACGGGAGTAGATTGCAAGTCTTGAAGAGTTACTATCCGCAACTACAATGGAGCTCGCAAAGTGAGGGAGTACGCTAGGTGGGAGGGGTGGGGGTGTGGAGTCTGGGGGCATGTCCCACCCCGGATTATTTTTAAAACTATGGTGCCCTATGCAGCATTCTATGGGTTTGTTTGGAAAATATTTATTAACTCCCTTGTGCAATTTGATAACAGTAAAACATTAAGGGTAATTCTTAAAATTATGTTGAAGCCCGGGCTTCCATGCCTCCGTCTAGCGACGTCCCTGTCGCCCAATTCAGTTAATTAACGTGGTCTATGTTTGAACTCGCCTTCCGAATGAAGGAGTGCTTACGTCATACAAGTAGCCGATTATATCATAATTGCAAAGTATACTTTTCTAGCAAAGTATACTTTGAGGGAGTAATCATTTATTTTTCCTGAAACGCATTATTTCATATAGAACTAACCACTGCATATCTTTGATGATTCAAAGTATGCAGAATTATTATACTGAATGCATTACATTATCACAGCCAAAATGGCTGTGATAATGTAATATATTCAGTATAATACAAATTAATAAATTTATCCTAAAATTGAAAATTTCTCCCGCAAAGTATACTTTGCTAGAAAAGTATACTTTGCAATGTTGGTGAAATAGGCTATTGAGGTTGTGTCGGTGTATGTCCCCCTGTCTATGTTCGTGGTTCTATTTGTTTTACCCTACCTATGGCAGATATATCCACCATAGTTTTACCGCGTCTTTGTCGTATGGTACACGGTGCAAACTGCTACACAGAGGATACGGGACTAGTGTACTTTGATGTCAAGTTTATCAGGTAAGGCTAGGTAACACGTAGGAATTCCGAGAATCGCCGACAGATTTCTACCATTTCCGAGCCGAGCCTGATACACTTGATGTCAAATGACACTAGTATGTTATTCTATTTGTCAGGTAATGTTTTTTACTACAGAATTATGAGCAATTATGACGTTGTTTTCGTGGAAAAGAACTTGTCATTACACAGACGTAATTCGGGAACTTCATGTAACGCCGCTCGACCAATTAAACGTTAAATTTCAATTTATTGTAACCCAGATATTCGTAGCAGGTCAATGCTTAATACAGCTATATGTGATCAGTCATTACGGAAATGGCCAATACAAAGCTCGTTACCTGATAAATGTACCTAAGATGGCGGCAAAAGGAATTGTCAAAACAAATGGAACCAACCACAGTTTTGTTCTTCGTGCTCTAAAGATGACAAAAAACATTGGTTACAAGAATGTAGCAAACAAAATGCAAATATACATAACCGTATACACTATAAGTGGTAACACTATATACTAAGCGCAATTACACAAACTAAGAAATATGGTGTACGAACGGGGTGAAAACTAAACTTACAGGTGCACCTGCATTGTTTACAGCTGCACCTGTAAATGTATAGCTGCACCTGTAAAATGTACAGCTGCAACTGTAAATGTATATCTGCACCTATAAAAATACAGCTGCATCTGTATTTTTTATAGCTGCAGCTGTAAATATATAGGTGCACCTTTTGTATTTTTTACAGGTGCACCTATACAAATACAGTTGCAGCTATACATTTACAGCTGCAGCTGTACATTTTACAGGTGGAGCTATACATTTATAAGTGCAGTTTGCAAGTTTTCTTTTAACCCCGTTCGTACACCATAAAGAATTGTCTCGTTGAAACGGTACAACTAAGTGGTAACAATATATACTAACTTACTAAGCGCCATTAAACAAACTTATTGGTTACCCTAGTTCCTCGACCATTATGTATATGCTTATGCAGCCTATGCTCAATAAATGTAAATCCAATAATTGTTTACAAGAAAACATTGTTAATGTGAAATTTACAGACTATCATAAGTTTGCACTTACGAACATTTCGGTCGTACGCAGTTTAGTGAAACGGCCCCCAGGTTCTCAAGATGTACATTGCCCGCCGTACAGCTGTCAGGAAGGAAGGAAACGTATCATTAAAATCGACGAGCCAAACGGCCATGTGTCTAATGAAAACAGCCTTACTGCCTTGCGTGAGGGTTGTTGCGACGAGCCAAACGGCCATGTGTCTAATGAAAACCGCATTAAACTGCCTTGTGTGTGGGTTGTTGCGACGTACGGTGTAGTCTATCTACTTCAGGCACAATAAATAAATAGCACCATTATATTTGATCACTTTCCCAAAAACATGCGTTATATTCAAGTACATGCTTTAACTGTGATAAGCAGGCTTGTCATAATTTGGCATTTTCGCTCTACATGTACCAGAAAGGAAAACATGAAATTTCATTACGTTTTTGTTGTCAAATGCTAATACTATATACCACATTGAGAAAGAAGTTCTCAATACAGACGCTCGTGTGAATAATTTAAATAACATTACTTAATAACCATTGATTGCAAAACATGTTTATAATACTGAACACTATTTGTCTACAGAAGATGAATACATAAACCATTACAACCTCACAGACTGTAAGGCCAACATTTACAAGCACGATAGATCATGATGAGCCGGCTCATAACGAGCCGTCTCATCAAAATCTAGTGCTTGTCAGTGTTGGTTTTTCTTTGTGATATATTCCTCATTAACCCGATTAACGCAGGGCGACTTCTATCTGTAAGTTTCCCTGCGTTACAGACAGCAAATTCGGTTTAATTATTCATATGATTAATGAACTATTCCAATAATTAGCATGCACAAGTATGTCCCACTTATTTAGGGGTTAAGGATGGTTTGCTCAGCTGTTGACAACGAATATAAACACATCGCCATGACCTCCGTTCGTCAGACGCTTTATTAATCCGTTCATACCAGTTGTACCAGCTTGTTGTCAAACATTTAAATCGCGTTTAATCCACTTAACATACTGTTTCCATAGCAATTCAAAAACACCATTCGCCGACAATGGCTGGCCGCAGTTTCAAACCTGTCATTATTATATATATGTTTTGTTACGCCGTGTCTTCAATTGATATAAAGACGGATTTTGACAAGCCGAGTGAACGCACTTCTGAGAGCGGCGAAAACAACGGTGTACATGAAGAACCAGAAGCGCCCGTCCGTCTGTACAGCAAAGAGTTTTATAAATTGATGTTGCCTCATTCGGACCTGAATCGAAGCGTCAACATTTCGAAACTCGGCATGCACGGGTGTCGCGCACCTGTCGGAGGGAACTGTAAGTTTTCACAAGTTTGCAAATGAAATAATACACATATTTCTACGGCCCCGTAGCCAGGGGGGTGAGAGGGGGGGGTGGGGGGGGGGGGGGGGGGGGGGGGTCGGAGCAGTCGTCGACCCCCCCCCCGCCCAGCCTCGAAGTACACTTTTTTAGCATCGACGTCCACTTTTTTAGACCCCCCTATATACCCCAGGCCCATTGGGCCTTCGAAACGACTCCCCTTCAAACAGGTCTGGCTACGGGCCTGCACGAAGTAACAACTAACAATTCGTTCCCACGAATAAACAATTCGTTCCCTCAATTTAACAATTCGTTCCCACGAATTGTTATTTCGTGGGAACGATTTGTTGATTCGAGGGAACGAATTGTTAATTCGAGGGAACAAATTGTTATTTCATTAAAGAAATCCATGTCCCCTGCGGGAATCCGTAGATTTCTGCCATTCACTTAAACATGATAACGTAATAACTAAATTGGCGTCTTCACAACGTAGTCATCACGCCATGGCGACTAGCTACAATAATTCGCCTTTGATATGTTATCTACGGCTACAATTCGACACATTTAAAACATGTGAGCAACCGAAGTGCATACCCAAACATGTTGCATGTAGGTCAACATTTAGTAAACTATATACATGTAGTTTATACTTTTAAACACAATTAATAATCTTTGATGTAAAACTAGTAAATTTCCAAATATAATAGAACAGGGAAATAATGTCCCCATGGAAGCCATCTTTGTTCTTATTGTTCAACATTCAACATAACGAAATGAAGCTTTCAAATTTACAAGATACATGTAACTGTCAGATAAACGCATTGACACGGTAAAATAACAAATTTCTGCATGTGTATGTCCTTTATTATACCCACTTTTTTTGTAAAAAAAAACGGGTATATTGTTTTCGTCACGGGTGTCCGTCCGTCCGTACGTCCGTACGTCCGTCCGTCCGTCACGTTTCTTGTAACTCGAAAAACTTTTTCACCTTCATACCTACGCGCCTGATATTTGGTATGTAGCTTCGTTATCATGTGCAGATGCGCAAAGTGAATTTGGATTTTTGATCCGACCCTCCATCATGGATTATCTCCCCCTTTCGGACTCAGAATTTCCCATTTTTTCCTCGTAACTCGAAAAACTTTTTCACCTTCATACCTACGCGCCTGATATTTGGTATGTATCTTCGTTATCATGTGCAGATGCGCAAAGTGAATTCGGATTTTTCATCCGACCCTCCATCATGGATTATCTCCCCCTTTCGGACTCAGAATTTCCCATTTTTTCCTTGTAACTCGAAAAACTTTTTCACCTTCATACCTACGCGCCTCATATTTGCTATGTAGCTTCGTTATCATGTGCAGATGCGCAAAGTGAATTCGGATTTTTGATCCGACCCTCCATCATGGATTATCTCCCCCTTTCGAGACTCCGATTTCCCATATTTTTTCTTTCGTAACTCGAAAAACTTGGTTTCCACCTTCATACCTACGCGCCTCATATTTGCTATATAGCTAGCTTCGTTATCATGTGCACAGATGCGCAAAGTGAATTCGGATTTTTCATCCGACCCTCGCATCATGGATTATCTCCCCTTTCGGACTCAGAATTTCCATGTTTTTTCCTTGTTAACTCGAAAAACTTTTTCACCTTCATACCTACGCGCCACATATATGCTATTGTAGCTTCGTTATCATATGGCAGAATGCGGCAAAGTGAATTCGGATTTTTTCATCCGACCCTCCATCATTGGATTATCTCCCCCTTTCGGGTACTCCAGAATTTTCCCATGTTTTCCTTGTAACACCGAAAACACCCTTTTTTCAGCCTTCATACCTAACGCGCCTCATATTTGCTATGTAGCTTCGTTATCATGTTGCAGATCGGGCAAAGTGAATTCGGATTTTTCATCCGACCCTCCATCATTGGATTATCTCCCCCTTTCGGACTCAAAGAATTTCCATTGTTTTTCCTTGTAACTCGAAAAACTTTTTCACCCTTCATACCTATGCGCCTGATATTTAGTATGTACCTTCGTTATGTGCAGATGCGCAAAGTGAATTCCCATTTTTTGATCCGACCCTCCAATCATACGATTACCTCCCCCTTTCCGACTCAGAATTTTCCCATTTTTTTCCTTGTAACTCGAAAATAAAAACTTTTTCACCTTCATACCTACGCGCCTCATATTTGCTATGTAGCTTCGTTATCATGTGCACATGCGCAAAGTGAATTCGGATTTTTTATCCGACCCTCCATCATGGATTACTTCCCCCTTTCGGACTTAGCATTTGGGGAAAGTGGGTATATTGCGATGGCGCGCCATCGACTTTTTCTAGTAATTTCTGTTTCCTTGCTCGGATCTGCTTCACATTTCACACACGCATTGCTCCAATGGTCCTCTGCCACCCTGTGACAAATCCACATTCGTGCCGCCCCCGCTAAGCCCAGGGTCAAGGTCACAGACTTGATGCGTTCGAAACCTAGACGCTGGGTAAATGCCTTATAATTTCTGTTTCCTTGCTCCGATCCTTGCTTCACATTTCACACACGCATTGCTCCAATGGTCCTCTGCCACCCTGTGACAAATCCACATTCAAATATGCCTTGTTTTCTTTGGCTGCCAGCGGGGGTATTCGTGTGCCGACAGGCCACATTTCTAGTAATTTATGTTTCCTTGCTCGGATCTGCTTCACATTTCACACACGCATTGCTCCAATGGTCCTCTGCCACCCTGTGACAAATCCACATTCGTCCCGCCCCCGCTAAGCCCTGGGTCAAGGTCACAGACTTAGTGTGTTCGAAACCTTAACGCTGGGTAAATGCCTTATAATTTCTGGTTCCTTGCTCGGTTCTGCTTCACATTTCACACACGCATTGCTCCAATGGTGCTCTGCCACCCTGTGACAAATCCACATTCGTCCCGCCCCCGCTAAGCCCATGGTCAAGGTCACAGACTTGGTGCGTTCGAAACCTTAACGCTCGGGTAAATGCCGTATAATTTCTGTTTCCTTGCTCGGATCTGCTTCACATTTCACACACGCATTGCTCCAATGGTCCTCTGCCACTCGGTGACAAATCCACATTTGTCCCGCCCCCGCTAAGCCCAGGGTCAAGGTCACAGACTTAGTGTGTTCGAAACCTTAACGCTGGGTAAATGCCTTATAATTTCTGGTTCCTTGCTCGATTCTGCTTCACATTTCACACACGCATTGCTCCAATGGTGCTCTGCCACCCTGTGACAAATCCACATTCGTCCCGCCCCCGCTAAGCCTATGGTCAAGGTCACAGACTTGGTGCGTTCGAAACCTTAACACTCGGGTAAATGCCGTATAATTTCTGTTTCCTTGCTCGGATCTGCTTCACATTTCACACACGCATTGCTCCAATGGTCCTCTGCCACCCGGTGACAAATCCACATTCGTCCCGCCCCCGCTAAGCCCAGGGTCAAGGTCACATACTTGGTGCATACTTCACACATGCATTGCTCGAACGGTCCTCTGCCACCCTGTGACAAATCCACATTCAAATATGCCTTGTTTTCTTTGGCTGCCAGCGGGGGCATTCGTGTGCCGACAGGCCACATTTCTAGTAATTTCTGTTTCCTTGTTCGGATCTGCTTAACATTTCACACCCTCATTGCTCCAATGGTCCTCTACCGCCCTGTGACAAATCCACATTCGTCCCACCCCCGCTAAGCCCAGGGTCAAGGTCACAGACTTGGTGCGTTCGAAACCTTAACGCTCGGGTAAATGGCTTATAAGTTCTGTTTCCTTCCTCGGATCTGCTTCACATTTCACACACGCATTGCTCCAATGGTCCTCTGCCACCCTGTGACAAATCCACATTCGTCCCGCTCCCGCTAAGCCCAGGGTCAAGGTCACAAACACTCGGGTAAATGGCTTATTATGCCCCCGCTACCGAATGGTGAGTGTTACCGGCGTCCGTCCGTACTCGGGTAAATGGCTTGTAATCAAATATGCCTCGTTTTCTTTGGCTGCCAGCGGGGGCATTCGTGTCCCGACAGGCCACATTTCTAGTTTTTGTTTAATTTGAACGTCATCAATGCTCCGCATCACACCTTACATCCGCGCATCAAATTGAAAATACATTATACTGCAACGTATCAAACAGTTCGACTTTACAGCTCAATTGTGAACGTTTTCAAGAATTTGTCGACTGCTGAATGTTGTTTTTGGAAACGAGGCAATCTAGCATGAAATATGAATATCCTGCTGAAATCAGAAACATTGGCGGTCCGGATAATAATGTTCATTGGACGTCTCTACAAAGCCACATTTGTATTTATTATACCCACTTTTTTTGGGGGAAAAAATGGGTATATTGTTTTCGTCACGAGTGTCCGTCCGTCCGTATGTCCGTCCGTCCGTCCGTCCGTCACGTTTCTTGTAACTCGAAAAACTTTTTCACCTTCATACCTACGCGCCTGATATTTGGTATGTAGCTTCGTTATCATGTGCAGATGCGCAAAGTGAATTCGGATTTTTGATCCGACCCTCCATCATGGATTATCTCCCCCTTTTGGACTCAGAATTTCCCATTTTTTCCTTGTAACTCGAAAAACTTTTTCACCTTCATACCTACGCGCCTGATATTTGGTATGTAGCTTCGTTATCATGTGCAGATGCGCAAAGTGAATTCGGATTTTTCATCCGACCCTCCATCATGGATTATCTCCCCCTTTCGGACTCAGAATTTCCCATTTTTTCCTTGTAACTCGAAAAACTTTTTCACCTTCATACCTACGCGCCTCATATTTCCTATGTAGCTTTGTTATCATGTACAGATGCGCTTTGTGAATTCGGATTTTTCATCCGACCCTCCATCATGGATTATCTCCCCCTTTCGGACTCAGAATTTCCCATTTTTTCCTTGTAACTCGAAAAACTTTTTCACCTTAATGCCTACGCGCCTGATATTTGGTATGTACCTTCGTTATCATGTGCAGATGCGCAAAGTGAATTCGGATTTTTCATCCGACCCTTCATCATGGATTATCTCCCCCTTTCGGACTCAAAATTTCCCATTTTTAGCTTGTAACTCGAAAAACTTTTTCACCTTCATACCTACGCGCCTGATGTTTGCTATGTAGCTTCGTTATCATGTGCAGATGCGCAAAGTGAATTCGGATTTTTCATCCGACCCTCCATCATGGATTATCTCCCCCTTTCGGACTCAGAATTTCCCACTTTTTCCTTGTAACTCGAAAAACTTTTTCACCTTCATACCTACGGGCCTGATATTTGGTATGTACCTTCGTTATCATGTGCAGATGCGCAAAGTGAATTCGTATTTTTGATCCGACCCTCCATCATGGATTATCTCCCCCTTTCGGACTCAGAATTTCCCATTTTTAGCTTGTAACTCGAAAAACTTTTTCACCTTCATACCTACGCGCCTGATGTTTGCTATGTAGCTTCGTTATCATGTGCAGATGCGCAAAGTGAATTCTGATTTTTGATCCGACCCTCCATCATGGATTATCTCCCCCTTTCGGACTCAGAATTTCCCACTTTTTCCTTGTGACTCGAAAAACTTTTTCACCTTCATACCTACGCGCCTGATATTTGGTATGTACCTTCGTTATCATGTGCAGATGCGCAAAGTGCATTCGGATTTTTGATCCGACCCTCCATCATGGATTATCTCCCCCTTTCGGACTCAGAATTTCCCATTTTTAGCTTGTAACTCGAAAAACTTTTTCACCTTCATACCTACGCGCCTGATGTTTGCTAGTAGCTTCGTTATCATGTGCAGATGCGCAAAGTGAATTCGGATTTTTCATCCGACCCTCCATCATGGATTATCTCCCCCTTTCGGACTCAGAATTTCCCACTTTTTCCTTGTGACTCGAAAAACTTTTTCACCTTCATACCTACGCGCCTGATATTTGGTATGTACCTTCGTTATCATGTGCAGATGCGCAAAGTGCATTCGGATTTTTGATCCGACCCTCCATCATGGATTATCTCCCCCTTTCGGACTCAGAATTTCCCATTTTTAGCTTGTAACTCGAAAAACTTTTTCACCTTCATACCTACGCGCCTGATGTTTGCTATGTAGCTTCGTTATCATGTGCAGATGCGCAAAGGATGAATTCGGATTTTGATCCGACCCTACCATCATGGATTATCTCCCCCTTTCGACTCAGAATTTCCCACTTTTTCCTTGTGACTCGAAAAACTTTTTCTCACCATTCACCATACCGACGCGCCTGATATTTGGTATGTACCTTCGTTATCATGTGAAGATGCGCAAAGTGCATTCGGATTTTTGATCCGACCCTCCATCATGGATTATCTCCCCCTTTCGGACTCGGAATTTCCCTATTTTTCATTGTAAGTCGAAAAACTTTCTCACCTTAATACCTACATTTCTGATATTTGATATGTAGCTTCGTTATGATGCGCAAAGTGAATTCGGATTTTTGATCCGACCTTCCATCATGGATTATCTCCCTCTTTCGGACTTAGAATTTCACTATTTTTCCTCGTAGGTCGAAAAACTTTTTCACCTTAATACCTACGCGTCTGATATTTGGTTCGTAGCTTCGTTTTGATGTGCTGATGCGCAAAAGTGAATTCAGATTTTTTATCCGACCCTCCATCATGGATTACCTCCCCCTTTCGGACTTAGCATTTGGGGAAAGTGGGTATATTGCGATGGCGCGCCATCGACGTTTTCTAGTTAATAATGTATTGATACAGCTTTGACAGTTTTATATCGCAAACATATCAAACACGCCGGATAACTGATTGCAAAAATCATTTTTCCATGTATTACATTAAAGAGATGGGGTTAAATTGCTACCCTCGCAGGAGGTATGGAGCGGCGTAGCAATTTTGTTTCTACAGGGCGACCCCATTGCCTTTAATTTAAACGGGTTTCATTGTAATGTATGCAATTGTCGTGTCTGTTCATGATTTAAAATGACAACAACTGTTTGGAGTGCTTAATTACAGAGGAGCCTCTATAATCCGGACACTATAGGGAACTCACAGGGTGTCCGTTTAAAGAGGTTCCAATGTACTAACTGGTCAAGACGAGATGAATTGGACACGATAACTAACACGGAAACATCATGTCCACTAGTGACATCGATTTCTAATTTAATTTCTACATTGTTTTACTCATCAGATTAACCCTTAGACCGCTACGCACAACAATTCGATGGTATAGTAACATAAGTTTATATCTTGCCTTATTTCTCAATAAAAACATGGTTTGACAACAGCACTTCAGAATCATTTCCATTGGAAATGATTCTGAAGTGCTGTCAACGCCTGTTGTAAATTATTCTAAAGTGCTGGCAAAGCATGTTTTTGATGATAAAAATGGAAAATAGAAAATAAACAGCAGACGACAAAAAATTAAGATAGCTGTGTAAGGGTTAGGAGAGTTTGGTGACTGGGTACATTATTATCTCATCTTGATCAGTACGTCGTCTTGTCGCGGTAGGTACCGCGTAAAGACGACTTACTGACTGATCAAGACGAGATACAATTTAATAAAAAGTAATATAATGTCACTATTGGGCAGTATCACGTCTTTTAAGGAGATTTCGTCTAATTTATCTCTTCCAATCTCTCCCGTTCTGACTAATTAGTAAGCAGTCTTGGTGCGATAATTGTGCCGGTAAAACGGCTTATATTTATAAGGTGTAGTAAGACTAATACTAATAGTACTAATTATTATTACGTTAAGTAGATGGTAGACATATTTCACTATGGTTACCAAAGTTATAAATGCTGGACCGTGTCGTTTATTTAACGTGACGTCTTAACTAGCTACTTACTAGCACATGCCCACTCAGTAGACACACACTGTTCTTTATAGGAATTAAATAAGTGTATAATTGTGTCTCTATTCCACGAGTTCTAAAAATTATAGTGCCCGCTATACAGATATAATAATTTAGTAATATTTATTTTACTGATCATGCTGATAGTGACTCGCGGTGGTATTAGGCTATTTTCATGTCCAAATGAGGCATGATATTTTTTAAGTATTTATACTAATTAAATGCGTCACCTGAAAAAAGAATATTTTCGACAGATTATATGTATGATAATTGCACACTCAAACATAAATTCAGAGAATAAATAGTAATGTCCGTTAACCTTTTAAGAAAACACGGCTATCGTCCCTGATATCAGTGTGGAAATTTACGTCTGATATTAAATGTATAATAATGCCAATCCATACGTGGGGTAATGGTGAATGAATGTTTTTTTGCCAGAAAATGTCTCAGCTTATGTCTGATATAAAGAACAGTTTGTGGCCACTGAGTGGGCATGTACCTTTAATACAAGATTAAATGGACAAGATGACACCCCCAAAACATGATAATCGATTTTAGTACATTTTATCTCAGTCGTTTTGGCGAGTTTGTAAGTCGATTTGATGCTACAAAAGTATTTATCGTGACAATATGACTTACTAACTGGAAGTTGTCGTATAGTAGACATGTTATATGTGACTTTTGACTTCAAGTCATGATGCAAACGTCTCCTTTGACATGGAAGTAATACAGGACCAGAGAAACCTTTTATCCAAAGCTATATCTCATATTCAAGATGACTGCCGGTGGCCATCTTGGAAAAAGTGGCCGATAGTTGTAAGTTTAGATACATTTAAATTAAAGTTAAGATTCAAATTTTTTCTGTTGTATGAAAGTTTCTAAGAGTCATGACCGAATTATTGTCAAATATAGAAGTCGTATCACAAATCCAAGATGGCCGCAGGCGGCCATATTGAAAAATGTGGCCGAAAGTTTAGTTAAATTTCAATTAAAGTCATCATTAAAAATTTCTAAGGGTCATGGAATAATAGCAAAATATAGAAGCTGTATCACAAATTCATTACAGCCGTGTGCCGGCAGTGGCCATATTTGAAAATGTGGCGCATGATATATCAGTTCAGATAAATTTCAATTAAAGTTATTCAAATTTCTGATGTATGCACATTTCTGAATGGTCATATTGTTGTGTTTCAAATCCAAAATGGCAGCCATCCGCCATTTTGAAAATAAATGGCCAATTCAAAGCTCGCAAACTGTTTGTGTCGTTAACATGTATAATACATATTGTATGGCTATATTGATGACCATAAACTAATTTCTGGAATCAGTTTCACAATTGAAGTGCATTAAAAATGATATCCTGTAAATTATGCTGAAATAATTTTCATTAAATATTGTAAAAAAAGAGTGCAATGTAAAATAAAAATTGAGAACAGATATGGAACAGAATCATCCACTTATTTTATTTCATGGAACAGCCACATTACCTACTTAACAAAGCCTATGGTCATGAAACCTGCCTAAATTGTACGGCTATTTATAAACAATGCAAAAACAATACTTTTTTCGGAACAGGTGCGGCAGGTCAGGCAACTGCCGGACCAATGACATTTACAAAATATGACTTTTTACTGAAATATATAGAATTCATATAAATATTATACAACAAAACCGGTAATTAATGTAATTATTATTATCGATAATAATTTTATGTTGTTACCACTCAGTTGAACCGTCTCGACGAGACGGTTCAACTGAGTGGTAACAACATATACTTTGAGTGGTTGAGGTGTGGTGGGGGGGGGGGGGGGGGGGGGGGGGGGGGGGCGGGGAGTCCTATACCTTTGCCGGTCCAACCTTACGATGCTTTTGTGAAGGTTGTGGCTTAATCATTTATTGTATCCATGTAATAACCAGGCTAACGGGATTAATACATTTTTATAAATGCATGTTATGTGCATTACGGACATAAAAAGAGTCGATCATGTTTGAACATGTAACAAAATTCACTGTTATGGTCATTGGGTGAGGCATTTTCAGATTTGATAAATTTGAGTTCGTCGCATAACACTACTGTCAGTTTCATGAAACCTGTCCAAATTTTACGGTCAAACAATGCAAAAACAATAAAGAACATTCGATAATATTCAATTTTAGCAAAATCTAGGAGTGAGCCTTTTTATTTTGTGAAATTTGGTTTAATATTGACTTTATTTCCCCATATTAAATCCCCATAAACATCTTCACATCTACAGTATGGGGATTTAACATGGGAACTTTTTCTTATTTCAGAAATAGTGGGCCGATTTTCAAAATCTAACTTTTGTTTTCTTAGTTAGATCATATCCAAGCTAACCATGCTAACTAGCCAGGTTTCAGTCCAATTTTTTTTTTTTCGTTTTTCGACTTCTCTTCCAGGCTCTCCACCTCTTTTTCCCCATGTTAAATTCCCATAGAGAAATACTTTTTCGTAATAAAATCGATATTAAACCAAATTTCACGAAATAAAAAGAAGGTTCATCCGTAAAGTTTGATAAAATGTAATATTACCGAAAAAATATTGTTTTTACATTGTGGATATATCCGTAAAATTTGTACAGGTTTCGTGAAAAACAGACAGTAGACAATGGTAGATGGCCGCCGTCTGAAAAAAGCTTAAATTCTAATAAGAAATAAGAAAATATCCTTCTCACGAACCGCCTGACTGATTTCGACGAAACTTGGGTTGGTGGTGGGTGTGGGGGGGGGGGGGGGGGGGGGGGGGGTCAGCTTTCATTTTCGATCAAATATGGTCATGTTATATATCAAATTGAAGGAATCGAAGGTGGCGATCGCTCTGGTGTAATTTTTGTCAGGTGAGCGACTCAGGCCCAATGGGCCTCTTGTTTCATTTGTTGCATCACTATCTCTGCAACCAGTGAAGTTTCTTAGATTTTGTTCACAATTCAAACTATCGGCTTATGATAACTTCGGAGGACTGCCAAAGCTCGCATATTTAAAAGTCGCTGTGTACACTGGTTCTGTAGCCTATTTCACCAACTTTGCAAAGTAAACTTTTGTAGCAAAGTATACTTTGAGGGAGTAATCATTTATTTTTCCCGAAATGCATTATTTCATATAGAACTAACGACTGCATATATTTGATGATTAAAAGTATGCAGAATTATTATACTGATTTTATTACATTATCACAGCCAAAATGGCTGTGATAATGTAATCAATTCAGTATAATACAAATTAATAAATTTATCCTAAAATTTAAATATTTTTCCTCTAAGTATACTTTGCTAGATTTGCTAGTCTTTGCAATGTTGGTGAAATAGGCTACTGGTACGCATGTAGACATTGTGAGATTGAAATACTATTGACTATCATTTTGTCGAAGGATTTTATGCATAAAATCATGTCAAATTAAAACCTGAATTGGGTTCAATACAAACAAGCATATCATGTAGACAAATTAAAAGATGAACATAGTATGTACATTTACCCGGTCAACACAGTACGTATGTGCCGTGAAACATTTTTGATATCCTGTCAATACGACCTAATCACTGCGTATGAATATGTGCGGTTGTCATACTAGTCGATTCTCCGATTTTGAGGTTGTGGCTGGGGTTATTTGTTTCATTATAAAGCTCTTTGTAGGTGTTGACGTGATAAATAGAATAGTAGGTTAGTGCCGTGAATGGGAAACAATATTTGGCCCGGTACGGAAACGGGATGGGCGAGGCTCTGGTTCCTAAGCCTTGCCAGATATGTTTTCCCCATTCACGGCACTAACCTACTATTCTCTATTTATAGTGCGTCTCTTGTCGAACCAATATACGTATGTATCATTTATCGAACCTATATGTATGTATCATTAATCGAACCAATATGTATAATTTATCGAACCAATATGTTTAACAAAACAATTGACATCACATATATACGTTCGATTGAGTTAACTGAAAATAAACATAATCGAACCAATACAGCAGTGCACTATGTGTGTTCAATGTAGCACACATAATTGTTTAAACAAAACTATATTTATGTTTGATTAGGTAAATATATCAGTTTATTTTATGTTTCGATTTATCGAATAAATAGCAGAACTGTTATCTGCAGACAGTGCATATTTATATTCAATTGGGTAAATATATGTATTGTTTGAACGAATTTATATTTACGTTTGATTTATTGAACATACAAATAAACCGTTTATTGTGAAATTACAATAATGTATTTAATTATTGAACATATATGCAACCATAAAATAAAACAATAGTATTTACGTTCGATAATCATCAATATTCATTTGATTATTGAATATAATTATGCGATAATCAAATGAAAATATGCCGATCGAACATAGACACAAATCTACTGCCATACTATGCATCTAGCTAAGTATACTTTGAGGGAGTAATCATTTATTTTCTCCGAAATGCATTATTTCATATAGAACTAACGACTGCATATATTTGATGATTAAAAGTATGCATAAGTATTATACCGAATTGATTACATTATCACAGGCAAAATGGCTGTGATAATGTAATCAATTCAGTAAAGATAATAGCTGCTGTATTCAACGAAATGTCTTGATTAGTATCTTCCCGAATTTAAATGATGAACTGAGCACAAAGCTGCTGTGAAAACTATAGAGAATAGTATATGTAGAGTTTTAGATACAAAGCAAGACAGACGAAAACGCCATAGGAAAAGTTGTCACAATGCACTATTTCCTTGGTCGTACTCGCCGTTTAGGCGTAGCACGATCAATGGCTGCCCCCCCCCCCCCCCCCACAGAAATTTGCGTGACACAATATACTATCTCAAGGGAGATAACATATAATAAAAGACACTAACCTGGTATTCTTCACAGGCGACCGGCATGTTGATAGGGTAGTGTAAATACCTTAAAAATAATAAAATGCCGTCATTCTATAGTGAAATATACTTTCACTATATAATGTCAGCGTTTTAATATTTTTTTCTACGTATCTAAACAAGTATAATACACTACCTATCAACATGCCGATCGCCTATGGTATTCTCTATATACTCCAGGGCGTTACGTGAGTCGGGACGAAAGTAGCAACCTCCAACAGTGTGGAGTAACGGACCAAGAGAACCCCGAGTGCTTGTCACTGTGTCGCTGGGATATCATGGTGAACCACAATGAAGATCGATGGCCAATTGACATACCGTATGCAATGTGTACGCACCGTAACTGCGACTTCGGTTTTCCGGTACGTCATCAGTGGCGTAGGCAGGATCTTGTTAAAGGGAATGGGGTGAAGTGGGGAGGGTGGGGGTGGGGGTGGTTGCGAATTGTAGATCGAGGAAAGGGATCCTTACCCTTATCGTTTTTCTGGGGAAGGTAGTTGCGAGCAGTAGCTGCCCTCAACTACCTGCCCCGGATTTTTGTTTCAACATTCAGTTTCCTCGAGTATAGTGATTATAAAGCTATAATTCACTAGGCTATATACTGTAGCGATTTCCCGCAGAAAAACGAACACACCTGGCCAAATGTTAGGGGGCGCGATCGGTTACGACACTGGTTATCGTGGTTGATAACGTCAGTCGAGTTGTCGTCCTTAAACATTTCAATGATCAATTAATTTGTTTCGTCCGCTGAAGAAAGACGAAATTCGACTATTCAGGTTCGTGTTTTAACTATCCGCCTCCCAAGTCTCAAACACAATCACTATATAATATGTATTCTGACTGAGATACGCTGGAAATAAGGAAAGGTGGGGTGCACTAGAGTTTAAAATTGTTCCTGTTGTATGTACAGTAGTAGTGCGCATGTTAACACCACGCTATCAGGGCTATGAGTGTGTCTCTTTTGGTGGCTATAAACTGTAGTCTTTGGGCCACCAATAACCTCCCCCCCCCCTGTGGTACATAACGCCACTATGATTTTCAAATTCAGTAGTCAATTGTCTGTCATTCCAGAAGGTCTGCCATTAAAAAGCCGCTGGATGAACAAATGGCGGCCATTTTCCAAGATGGCCGTCAAAAACAATTGTTTTGGTTTACAGGACTAGCTTTATCGCCTGTTAACCGGTATTAGGACCGATTTAAATTTTCTAAATCGTTCTTATCTACTCCGTAATTGAATAATATAAAACAGTGGTGTGATACATTCAAAATCAATTTATTTTACCAAATGGCCGCCATTTTTCAAAATGGCCGCTAAAAAGTATGTTTTTGCGAAAAGTTTGCACTGTAACTGCTGTTAAGTGTTATTGGAACCGCTTTATTAACATTGTAACTTATACCTTGTAAATGCATATCAATATGCATATCAATTATGTAATACATATTGACTTAACAGCATGATATAAATGGTGGAAAGTTTTCAAAATGGCCGCCAAAAGGGAGGCGTTTTTTTCAATAATTGTCTATGTTAACAATTTTCCATGTTAACTGATGATATGTGGCATTTGAACCACTTTTTACACCGCAAATTAATGCCATGTGATGGATATCAATATACATGACAATTGCGTAATATAATGTGTGTTTTACGCAGGGGTAAGTTTTCCATATTTGGCCCATGGCCTAATCTTATGACATATGCGACCTATGGATGTCTTCACTTACACATGTATTGAAATGCAGTCTGTTCTGGATCTAAGATATTCAATAGAAATGACACTTCATAATATAGATTGAATAGCGAACAGCATGTGCCATTATCATACTGTCACATCTGGCGTTACGCTGGTCTCAAATGTATTTCGGTACATTTGTTCAGTCAACGTCACAAATTAGCTGCCAGGTGCAGACTGAAGTCTGTTTGTAGAAAGATCTGCCAGCTTCCATGCGCCAATAAAGCAACAAAAACTCAAAACATTTGCAACGCTTGCAAATCGGTGACACTTACGAGTCCACAGCGAATGTCAAAGGAACTAGTAGCAGAACGGAATGTATTTGGACAGCTCGTTTCCATTGCACTCAGGAACAACATTGACATGGCTAAGGTCTTCAGTTACCCGTTAGGTCCAGTTCCATGGTCGCTTGCAACAGCTGATGGATCACCGGCAAGGACTGACAAAGCGAAATTGATGCACCAACTGGAAGGGCAGACGCATATGGTTTACAGGCCTCCGCTAGAACAGGTGAGCTACATCATTGACGGAAATGCAATTCTACATATGCAAACTGCTTTGCCCAACACATTTGCAGATCTGGCGGAGAGTCTATATCACCAAATGCTGAAAGCAGAACGCGTGCATTTTGTAACAAACACGTACCATCCTCTGTCAATTAAAACCAATGAACGACAACGAAGAGGTACCATAAATACCTACTTGATCAAGGGACCGCTGACAAATGTTCCACGTGACTGGAAGCAGTTCCTCTCGAACGATGTCAACAAGACACAATTGTGAAAACTCCTACTTAATGAATGGATGCAAGATAAATACACACACAAGGTGAAGGGGGGAAGAACAATTGTGCTTGTGTGTGAAACCAAATGCGTCAAATTACTAGTATGTATGGCATATCAACACACACTGATGAAATAGAAGAACTGAATTCGTCACAAGAGGAAGCAGACACACGACTGGTATTGCATTGTTTGCACCATGCATCGCATTTATCGGAGAACAATACAATTGTTGTCAGATCTCCAGATACCGACGTGTTTGTACTGTTACTCAGGTTTACACAGCTGGTGAAACAGCGTGTGCTGTTTGACACCTGGTGTCGGCAACAAACGACGACTGCTCGACATACACGGTATCATTGCTGAGGTTGGTACGCAGCTGTGTTTGGCATTGCCAGCACGTCATGCATTCATCGGCTGTGACAGCACGAGTGCTTTCGTTCGTCGTGGAAAGGTGACACCGCTAAAACTACTTCAGAAGCACCCAGAATTCACTGATACATTCATGCAGTTGGGTTTGTCCCTTCTGTAGAACCACAACTCTTCGAAGACCTTGAACACTTTGTGTGCCTGATGTACAGGAGTACTAGTACTAGTATTACAGACATAAACAAACTGCGCATGGAGCTATTCCTGCAAAAGTTCAGTCCCAAGTCAGGAGAGCTGCTGTCAAGTTACAATGGCGCTGATCTTAGCATTCTGCCACCATGCAGGTCATCGTTGAGAATGTATATAATGAGAGCTAATCACCAAACCCTCATTTGGTGCAGCACTGACCAATCGAATGCATGCATACCGCCACCAAATCGCCGTGGGTGGGAGGTCATAAATGGAACACTAGAGTGCAAATGGACAGAGGGGGATTACCTGCCAACTGAAATGATAGATCTACTGGTAGAAGAAGAGGAAGAAGTGGATACGGTGGATGTTGATGAAACAAATGCCCATGCGCCCGACAGCTTACTAAATAGCATGTTTGATGCGGATGAAGTATATGACTAGGTTGCTTCTCTTAAGCCGGATTCACTAGATATGTATCTACGATTTGTACAGCATGTTTGGATAATACCTGAGCGCTGTTGATGTCAGAAAATATCAAAGAGTTTCGTACCTGATGCCATGGGTATTGACTCCGCCACAGGTGCGATGCTTCCGAACCGGATTGAAAATGAATTACTTTGTTGTAACCAACCATACGTGAATCAAGAACAACGAATGCACCGGACATATTATGTAACTGTATGTATGTCTATATATGCTGATATGCATATGCTGATATGAATGATATTGTGTACCATATTTTATTTAATCTGTTATTGTAAATATCGAAATATGTCTTACCTGGTATCGAGGCTTTCAATCCTGAGTGAAAATTAATTACCTTGTTGTATAATCATGCACAACTGTGTGTGTGTGTGTGTGTGTGTGCGTGCGTGCGTGCGTGCGTGCGTGCGTGTGTTGCTATGTATATGTTAATGATTTCATGAACCATATTTGATGTGACGATGCAAATAATGAATAGTTTCTTACCTGATGTTGTGGGGATTGTCACCGCCATAGGCGCGATGCTTCAAACTTTGATTCAAAATTAATTACCTTGTATAATCATGCACAAATCAAGAACAATGAAAGCCCTGGACACATTATGTAACTGTATGTATGTATGTATGTATGTATGTCTATATATATGTCATGCTATGTATATGTTAATGATTTCATGAACCATATTTGATGTGATGATGCAAATAATGAATAGTTTCTTAACTGATGTTGTGGGGATTGTCCCCGCCACAGGCGCGATGCTTCAAACCTTCATTGAAAATTAATTACCTTGTTGTATAAGCATACGTAAATCAGTATACGCATGTCTATAACTGTTGTTGTGCATTATATCGATGCTCACATTTAAACATGTTCTATTTCACAATATAGCATTGATCTTGTTGTAAATATCGAATCATTTTCTTGCCCGATAATGTGGGGAAATTCCCTTTTTTCTTCACACTTGCTGCTATACATACTTCACTCCATGCACTTTCATCATGACAACTCACGATATTTTTGTGTATGCAATGACGCCAGTGTCATGTTGAAGTAGTTGACTATTCATATGTACCAGTTAAAAGTAAATGTAAGTGGAGACAGCTAATGAAATCTCAATATGTGTAAATGTACATTGTAGATTTAGTGGGTGGGGTGGGTAACGGTTTCAAATTCAGTTGTGGTTAACTTAGTATCATGTGCAGTAAGCATAAGAAACACAGGAAATATAGTTTGCACATGTTTCATGAGCACATGCATGTATATTTTCCATAGTTACAATTTATTTAAATACCGTATGGGAAGAGATGTGTGGCATACATGTGTTACCATTGAAATGGAGTGGGTGGGGGTAATTAAATATGCAAAATATTTGCTTAAAAGGACCGGACGGTCCTAAATTCTACTTAAATGCGAAGTATTGCTATAAACATCTCTCAAAACCTGCAAAACAACAGCAGTTTCCGTGCTTAACAATATAATTTTGTCACATTTTTACAAAAATGTGTGATTTTTTAATATGGCAAAAAGTTACTGGGTGGTATACTTCAAAATGGTACCATACATTCATCCAGCGGGTTACAGAGCGCAGACAAGTTGCATTACACTCGTAATTGATTATAGTTATCAGAAAAATATGTCTGCTTATGTTTTTTATACCACAAGGGGGGGGGGGGGAGGGTTTCCATATTTGGCCATGGCCTACTCCATTTTCGGGGCATATTTTGGATCCGAGTGCACAACAGCATTCTTTATTTCTAGCAAAATGTAGCTTTTCTCGAAATAATTGCTAAATGGTTAAATCTACGAGGACGCGGCTATTGGTATGTGTTGCTATTCAATTATCATAAATTCAATTATTCCATATTCAGTTTCATCACGACAATCCAACAATCTATTCGGTTCTGCGCACACTGCGGATGCGCACGTACTGTGATACCATCTGCCAGCCAATCAATGTATACATGCCCGACACGGAAGAAATTCAGTACTGGCCAATCGCATGCGTCTGCAATCGACGCAGTGGCGAAGAATCTGTGACGTCATGGTCAGGCGGAGATTGGTTCGGAGAAACCGATCGACAGATCCACGGCAGATATGAGTCAGGTACAGTGATGCCTCTATACGTCTGACAATGGGTGAACCTCAATGGTAGCCGATTTCACCAACATTGCAAAGTATACTTATCTAGCAAAGTATACTTTGAGGGAGTAATCATTTATTTTTCCCAAAATGCATTATGTTATATAGAACTAACGACTGCATATATTTGATGAATACAAATATGCAGAATTATTATACTGAATTTATTACATTATCACAGCCAAAATGGCTGTGATAATGTAATAAATTCAGTATAATAAAAATTAATAAATTTATCCTTAAATTGAAAATTTCTCCCTCAAAGTATACTTTGCTAGAAAAGTATACTTTGCAATGTTGGTGAAATAGGCTACAGGTTTAGAGAGACTCCACTGTTATGTGGGCATTTCATGACATACTTATCCCACTTCATCGATATTCTCCGAGTTTGTTCCCGGGTTATTATGAAAACCTACGGAGCCCCGCAGGGGACGTAGACTTTTTTGTGTTATTGTTATTAATTCGTTCCAACGAAATAAAAATTGTTAATTCGTGGGAACGAATTGTTATATCGTGGGAACGAACTGTTAATTCGAGGGAACGAATTGTTAAATTGAGGTAACGAATTGTCATTTCGCGGGAACGAATTGCTAATTCGAGTGAACGAATTGTGATATCGTGGGAACGAATTGTTAATTCGAGGGAACGAATTGTTTAATTGAGAGAACGAATTGTTATTTAATTGTTATTTAAAAAAATCCATGTCCCCTGCGGGGCTCCGTAAAGACAAAACATGGTATCTTGGTGGGATAAGATACTTAGAGTAAGGTTCATCCTTTAAAGCTCGCGGATTATCTCTTCGTACATGCGGACGAACCGTGCTCCACGTATAATTTATGTTTTGCAATCATGAACAGACACTATCACTGAAAATAAATTACAGTGAAATCACTCATAATTAAACACACGGAATGACAGTCAAACCTCTCTAAACCGGACACCCTGGGAGGAACCCAGGGTGTCCGACTTAGAGAGGGTTCACTGTAAATCAGGCATTTGATCATTCTGATCCATAGTTGTGTGATATGCGATCACAACCAGATATTTTCACCCGAGATAAATGACCAAGAAACTAAAAATAAATGTGTTTTCTTGGTGTCCGGTTTAGAGGGGTTCCACTGTATGTGTGTCTGCTTTAGAAAGGTGTTATTATCTACCTATACAGTGGAACAATTCTTCTTTGGACAACATGGGAGGTCCCCAGTGTGTCGAGTTTAAATAGGTCCCATCCCATTATAAGTCAGGCATATGAGCGCATATGTGGCTGTGACTGGAGAAGTCCAGTCTCAGCGAACGTCGACGGTCCGTCGGATATGTCCGTTAAAATCCGGACGTCGCCGGACCGAATGTCCGACTTTTTTTTCTATTCTAAGCTTCAATGAAATCACCTTCCTATGCACTTCTGGTGCTAGCTAGCTTTTGTTATATGACTGATATACTTAAAGAAAACTTAAATATCACACAAAATCAATATTATTGTTATAATGTTTTTTTTCGGTCTGGTAAATTTTTGTCCGGTCTGGTCAAAATTTCAAGCTTACCAGACCGAATGTCCTGTACAATTTGGGCAGTTACGCGGAGACTGGAAGTCTGGCTTATGCGTTTTGCGACCAGTGTACGCACAGTCATTCCATCAATGAAACATCCGTCATGCTTCTTCTAATAAGCAATATATATATCGTTATCATGCTACATGTGTGTGCTATTTGATCAGGAGCTACACTGGACACAAGTCACATAAGCCCCATTTCTCACAGCCACGTGTGTTTATGTGTTTTATGAAATCATGTCTTAAAATAAATAAATGTGTCTGTGACTGGGGAAATGGGGCATTGGCGGATATTCAAAATAGAGAATAGTAGGTTAGTGCCGTGATTCGGAAAAAAATATCTGGCAATGCTTAGGAAACCAATCCCGTTTCCGTGCCTCGCCAGATATTGTTTCCCATTCACGGCACTAACCTTATTTATCCCGTCAACACTACAAATAGCTTTACAATGCAAAAAGTAACCCCAGCTGTATCCTCATAATCGGAGAATCGACTAGTATGACAACCGCACATATTCATACGCAGTGACAGGATAACAACAATGTTTCACGGCACCATGTTTCACGGCACATACGTACTGTGTTGACCTTATTATTAAGTACTGACCTTCTATCGCCCGCATGGATAGGGATCGAAACTAACTTGTGTTTCATTGACTGCGTGGCGAACAGTGCAGGCCCTGATCAGACTGCGCGGATGCGCAGGCTGGTCTTGGTCTGCACTGGTCGCATTTTCCACAAATTCCAATGAAACCCATCAAAATGAAACACACTGGTGTTTTCTAATATCAAGGTGTGGGATCACGTGTTTCCGAACGGCGTGACGTCATGTTTTTTCAGATGTGTTTACAGTAGATTTCCTTTAATATCTTTCTATTGGAACGACATATTTTTATGAAATATACAGCAGCAAATGCGGTACACGTTGCCCTTTATTGTGTAGGCGGCTTTAATCTCACAATTGTGTCGTTTGACGAAGAATCAGTTACTGTAAATGTAAATAAAAACTAGAGCACGTGAATGTAAGAAATAAACGGTACTCGATTCTTTGTATGTAAGTTATTGTAAATCACTTTCAGAGCACACATAACACACATATCTCACCGTATTTGGTGCGCTACATACCATCAAAATCTGTCCGAAGGTTAGGAAGATTTTAAAGAAAATCTACTGTAAAAATTAAATCACATATTACGTCACGTCAGAAAATCGGGTTAGGAAATCACGTGATCCCACACCTTGAATATACGGTTTAGAGAAGTTTTACTTTACTCAACAATACGTCGTATGTTGATTACTTAACCCTTAGCCTGCTGATCGCGAAAACTGTCGTCTGCTGTTGCTTTATTTGTTTTGCCCTGTTTTGTCAAAGCATGTTTTTGATGAGAAAAATCGAAAATAAAACATAAACAGCAGACGACAACATTTCATTCAGCAGGCTAAGTGTTAAAGGCACCATCTGTCTCTCGATGTAATTTTCAAGAGTGTTATATAGTCATATTTACATATACATATTATGTATATTGTAAAATATAAGCATGATGTCGACTTGAACTGCTTGCACTTCGATGTATTGACGCTAGAATTAGCGGAGAGTTGGCGGAAAGCTTTGACACACGTTGCTAAGCATTTACGTCAAATCGTCAACTTCCGTCATTTCAAACGTCACGGATGCCCCGGCAGTAGTACTAAAGGGAAGTTACTGGTGATTTTCCAAATTTGGTAAGGTGCAGTGTATTTTGATGCGGGAAGGTACGGAGCCCCGCAGGGGACGTAAAATTCTTTGTTTTATTAATTCGTTCCCACGAAATAACATTTCATTCCCACGAAATAACAATTCGTTCCCTCAATTTAACAATTTGTTCCCACGAAATAACAATTCGTTCCCACGGGAACGAATTGTTAATTCGTGGGAACGAATTGTTATATCGTGTTAACGAAAAAAAAAATCCATGTCTCCGTAGGCAGCCCATACCTGGTGATATGCTGCTGACTCTATTTTAGACGTTTCTGGAAAAATTTCGCTCAGTTTCGCCATGTTAACATGTTTTTTAATTGCCTCAAATCAAACCCGAATTATCTGTCTCGTTACCTCAAATCTAGTTGAAAATCAATAATTATGCCATATTGACAGGTGAAATGTCTAACGAAACGAAACCACAATAATATTGCTAGGCCGAATCTTGAAGACGAGTATATGCCGTTTATTTATTACATGTATAGCCAGATCGGACCTGATTATCGTGAAATAATGCATGTGTGATTGGGTCCCCACGCTAAGCAAACGAGTGAGCGCAATACATATTTCAACATACTCAACTCATCGGGTGTAATAAAGACGTTCTCACATTTTATACATGATACTTTATTCTTCCAAAGCGAATCAAGCGTAACATATGACCAAGTGTTCTGTTCTTGTGGTAAGTCACAGTGAAGGCAATGCGGTGGAAGAAATACGTCACGGCGACGTTACTGACGTAATTCTTCCATATGAGACATGCCATGCAATGCCTTTTATTCGGACATCTGTGTAATTTCATTAAATACGTTTACAAAACATACAATATTTTTCCTAAATAAAGTCAAAAGTTGACAACATTTTCAGAGTATTGACTATTAACGCCATCTACGGACGATATTGTTAATTTTGTAAACATATTTCATGAAATTACGCATGCAGATGCTCGAAAGTGCAAAATCGCATGACGTGTCTCATATATGGGAAACACGAGTGTGGTGTAAACTGCAGCCTCTCTTCAGAACCGAGTGGTGTAATGAGGGATCGGAGATAGTTATTTCCCTTTGCAAATCTAGTTATAGAGAACCGGTCCTGTGTTGTATCTCAGCGTTGTTTTCGTTTCTTGCTGAATAGCAATTGAGTTTTGTGAACAGGGTAGACCCAGATCAGACTGCACATCTGTCACATCTGTCACATCTGTGCAGTCTGATCTGGGTCTACACTGATTGTGCAATAACATTGATAAGTATGAACATACGAATCTGGCCAATAATGCAGTCCCGGATCAGATTGCGCAGATATGTAGGATGATCTGGATCAACACTCCTCGAAAGCACTATATAATTGCTCCTTTTCATACCAAATCATGATACATACCATGGGCGGATTCAGGGGGGGGGGGGGCGGACACGGCCCCCCCCCCCTAAAATTCGCCGAGTAAAGATTTTTTAGAAGTTACAAGGCACGTTTCATGCCAAGTGCCATGTATTCTATGCATTTTTCGGTCGTTTTCTTATTGTTTCAAAATGTAAACGTTTTCAATAAAAAATCATGTCTAAACATACTGTGACAGTGTCAATATTTTTGCTCCAAAATGCGCCAGAACGCAGGAAATGCGATGTAGATTTCCCTAGCGTTGGATCCGCGCCTGCATACGCCCTTTTTACTAGCAATAATGCCCTAAACTACATAATTTGAACCGAATTTCTATAAATAAATTCAACGGGAGATAACTAGCTACGATCCCTCATTCACCATTATATTTGTGTAAGCTACTGGATGAAATGTAAGAAATACATAATATTATGTCAAGATCAAGCGCACGTGCTGATATTCTCAGTTTAATATCAACTGTCATTCATATTCCAACTATATTAAAGGTACATGCCCACTCAGTAGGCACAAACTGTTCTTTATAGGAATTCAACAAGTGTCAATATTTCACAAGCTCGAAACATTACGAGTGCCCGCTATACAGATATAATCATTTAATAATATTTATGTTCATATGCAAATGAGGCATAATATTTTTCAAGTATTTATATATATATCATGCCTCATTTGCATATGAAAATAAATATTATTAAATGATTATATCTGCATAGCGGGCACTCGTAATTTTTCACCTGAATGCGTCACCTGGAAAAATAATATTTTCGACAGATTATAAACTATGATGAATGTACATCAAACATTAAATACAGAGAATAAACAGTAATGTCCGTTAACATGTTAAGGAAACACGGTTATCGACCCTGATAGCAGCGTGGACATTTACGTATGATATAAAATGTATAATAATGCCAATCAATACGTGGGATAATGGTGAATGAATGTTTATGTTGCCAGAAAATGTATCAGATGGTGTCTCTGATATCAAGAACAGTTTGTGCCTGAGTGGGCATGTGCATTTAAGCCTATTTATTGTTACAGATATTCAACGAACCGACACAACGTTGGTTTTTCAGCAAAGGCAAACGCGTCGTCGTCGTCGTCGTCGTCGTCGTCACAGAGTACTGAAGTCACATCATGGACACAGGTCACGTGAAGACGGAAAGATGCACAGGCCATAGCTGGGCCGCTGTTTCATCACGTCAGCGCAACAATATCGTGGCATTACTTTACTATCTACTGTGTACTTGGCTATGAATCCTGATGGTGGAAATAAAACAATTGTGATCTGCCGTTGTTTCATGTATTGCCTTTCTTTAGTGAAAGCTTGGTGTTATCGCCCTTTTCAATCAATTCCACTGGAAATGATTCGAACGTTAGAATACGTTGTTAATGATAAAAAATAGAAGATAAAAGAACTGGCATCGTTAAACGAAGCTAAACCCATCGCTGGCAGCCTTATTAAAATATCAAGTCCTCAGTGGCATTGACCTTGGGCGGTCGGACGTAGGTCGTATGCAAAAGAAAACAACATCCCTAGACACAAAGTGTGGTCAAATATTATCAAAATCGATGAAGGGGTTGATGAGTTACCGAAAAAAAAAAACTTTAACAGTTTTGCCTTACAAACAAGGTGAACATAAGTCCCCAGTGACCTTGACCTTGGGCGGTCGTACGTGGATCGTGTGCAAAACAAAACACCATCCCTAGACACACATTGTGGCCAACTATTATCTATCGGTGAAGCGGTTCACGAGTTATCGAAAAAGGAAAGGTGTTAATATCGTACGCACGCACGTACGTACGTACATGGGCTAACGATATAGCCCCTCTTGCATATCGCGAGGGATAATCACAGACACATGTTAAAAATGTATTAAATTAAATTCAACATTATTCTCC
>CM055268.1:87198315-87357296 GCA_029237695.1 Conchocele bisecta
CGACGGACACATTGCGGTAACAATAGCTCAAATGAGCTTCGCTCAGGTGAGATAAAAAGAAAATGAATACAGATGTCTAAGTAATTTAACCTTGAGAATGGAGGCCGCATGCATGGGCTATAGAATGAAAATATGGATGATGATGATGAGGTATGTGAAGATTAACGTAGATTGAGTAATTTGACCTGGAACTTGGCCATGGTGACCGCATGTGTGGGTTAGTGACCATGATATGGAGTGTGCACATGTGGGGTTAACAAAGCAGCGTCTCTAAACAAACATTGTGGTAAAATATTATTAAACATGCCTGTAACCAGGGCTGGGGTGGGGTGGGGTGGAGGCTTGTGGTTTTGGGGTCGACCGCGGTACTGCCTTGAGATCCACTTTTTCATGCATCAGTTTGTTTGTTTTTTGTTTATTGGTGTTTAGCGGCCTATCAACAGCTGTCATGTAAGGCCGGGCAAACGGGTTTGATCCCATTTTAACCTGCTGCATTGAGGGGAAATCCCAAAATCAGAACGGAATATTTACATCGAGAAAAAATATATTCCGCCCTGAAATTAGAATAACCTGACCTGGTGCCAGGTCCATACCACACCAATGTCACTTGGCCCCTTCCCCTAAAAGAGGATTACGAATAATCGTAATACTCACATAACGGATATAACCAGATTCAACTGTCACATACAAAATGCCAAAGACGTATATGAGGGCCAAACCAGGTCTCCAGTCGGAATTCCAGTAAGGATGAACCCCGATCGTTAAACGCACTAGAATCAGTCGTATTATGTGTTCAGTCTTTGCTGGGAATGCAGGAAATGGCGTTTCAGACAACCTGCATTTCACGATTTCCTTTTGGGAGCATGCCCCCCCCCCCGGACACCATAGCTGCCTCTGGGCCCTGCAGACCACCAAAAGACCCGCAACTTCAAAAAGTCTAGCTACAGGCTCTTAAAATAGATGAAGGGATTCACAAGTTATTAAGAACTGAAATTGTTACTTATTGACAAATGCACGTATGTACATGGACTAATTCTATAAACCTCTTGCCGATTGGCGAGGAGATAATAACCATCAAGACAGGAATTTGCAAGTGAACGTCCAAGTGAATATCCTGATATGAGCTTAAAAGTCACTCTTTATCAAGTGGCATGGGTATAACAGTCAGAACAATGAAAAAGTAGTAGGGATACAGAACATCAATCACATTTTCTACATTTGCTTTGTAAATGTGCAAACAGTTTAGTTTATGTAAATTTCCAATACATTGACACCAAAATATAGATCAACAGAAGTTTATGGTTTCAACTTACCTCTATTTTTCCTTCAATCAGCAACACCATTGCATAGACATGCTGCACCAGTAAACTGTCAGGCAGCAACTGCACCATGGAGATGTCAGCTCCACAAACGTCATGTCCGCTCAGAGAACCATCAGGCCAGAAGGACACCTCCGATAAATGTTCGTGGATTGACAATGCAGGATCTGCATCTCGGAATGACAAACATCTGTGGGCAAAGATCTTCACGGCTCGCAGAAGGTTGTGCGCTACCTGTATGTGCTCATTCACTAACCGAGTGAAATGTTGTTCCAGGTTGTCAGTAAGTGGTGTCCTGAAAGCCTTCTCCAGGGAATCGATGACAATATCGGCATTGTGTTCTTCCAGAAGCTCATGCAGTGCAACCAGGTGACACAGCTTTACACTAGTTTCTGGGTTTGGCAGGGTGTCCTTGGGGAACTGACGAGTTAACATGTTCTTCCACAGATCAGCATAGTCAACCAATGTCATATCTGGTTTTCCCTTTGTTTTCTTCACCAGTGATAGAATAACACCCAAATTAGTAAGCAAATTGGTTATCAGCTTTGGACTACTCTCCTTTTTCTTTTTGATCCCAGTGACTACATCTTGTGGCAATGGCTTCTGTGGCACTATTTCCTTCAATTCATTTACCATAGAGACAAAATTCTTGTATAATTTGTCAGAAAATGTGATCAGTGGAAGTGAATTTTTCAGAAGCAAATAAGCTTTGTTGACAAGAATTGTAGCGCCTAAGTGTCGTTCTATATTTTCAAAGTCGTATTTCACATGCCTACCTTTGTTGTAGCTCAGCTCACATTGTGATTCATTCAAAACATCATCCCTCCAGTGGAATTGAATAATAGTTTGGTTTGTAGCTTCGGTGATAGGAATACACTGGATAACTGAAACATTTTTCTCTCTTGAAAGGAAGGAAGTTGCCTTGCAGCAGGACGCAAAAGCCAACGTGTTGTCAAGGAATGTGTTTTGAATACCAACTAGCTCATGCAATACCACAAATACTGGGGAACTTTCATCGAGAATAAGACACTCAGCAACTTTTGATGATCGATTGATTTGTTTCACTCGCAGGACTTTGGAAGACTTGTTGTCCAACAGATCCTCTAGTTTATTCCATGCACGCTGGAAGACATCAAAGTTTTTCTTGATTACCTGTTTCTCTTTTTCATTCTCATTGTGATGCAAAAAGTCTGATACAGTCATGTCCAGACACTCATGCTTCTTCATGATGTAGCTTGCATGTGCCACAGTAGACAAATGCCACCTCAATATAGGAAGGAGGTTCGCTAGTACCTTCAACTTGGGTGTCATTTCCAAAACTAACTTCAGAAACGGAAATTCATTTCCATTTCTCATGCTCAGCTCTGTTCGAAATGACACTGCTGTTGGTTGTCCTTTCAATCTGAACAGGGAGGGAAGCTGTATGTTTCTATCTGCCATGCTGGTAGCAGCAATATTATTCATTTCATGAATGTTGTCTATCATTACAGACACATCCAACTCATCCAAGTTTTCATGTTTACACAATAGGCCATGCATGTAATCAAAACGTTTACCTGCCAAATCATTAACATGTTGTGTGAACGTTTTCTCCCATGACAGCCTATCCTTTGGGTCAGACATTGATGTTGCCTTTTCACATACTAATTCCCTCGTATGAAGAAGCACAGCATGAAGAAAAATACCAACATTGTAGTGTCCTATATTCAACATGACTTCAAGCATCTTCCAGTGATGTTCTATCTGCTTCAAAAGATGCATATCAACGCCATCTACTTCTAAGATGCCTGTCACAGCTTCCATATCCTTTGATGACGAAAACCCGAGGGCCATTGACCCGAGTAGGGTCCCACTTGTTATGATCTTCAAAATACGGTAGGCCATAGGAGACAGATCTCGAACAGTAAAGTCTTCATCTGTATCTATCACTATATGATATCCATGTTTGTAATGTACTTTTGTGGCCATGTTTGTGGAAACACCTTTCTTATCAGACATTTTTTTCACTGTGCATTCCCCTTCGCAAACAACACATTGAATATTTGTCTCAAGATTGTGATATTTCTGAATTGCCAAGCGATGTCCACATTTGCAGTTAATGTAGAGAGTATCTGAATTGCAATAATGCGCTGTCCTTGTTCTATCTCCATCTGGATTTCCAGGCAGAAAGAAAGTCTTCGCTTCTGAAGCATTCCTTAGCACTTTCACGAAGACCGACGTGTCATTAGCTTGTCCTAGGAGCAGAGAATACAGAACAACTAAATACGAAGCAGTTGTAGTTTCATTTGAACTAGATTCCCGACTTAAGTTCAGTGATGGTACAGAGAAATCTACATTGCCAAGTAGGCGTTCAAGTAAAGCAACGTTTTGAGGTTCCAGCTTATTTTTCTTGGCAGATTCGACTAGACTTGTTGCTACGGGTTTCATTGTATCAACTATGTCTGTATGTGATCTGGGCAAGTAGTAATGGGTTACAGCAATGGCATGCATCACAAGAAATTCAGACACATCACCCGAGGCAGCTTCAACTAAATTATCAATACATTGTGTCTGTTGTTGCTCTTCTTTGTGTTTAGTAAATTCTAGCAAGTGGCATACAGAACTTGGAACATGAATGCACAATGGACTTCCATCAAAACATATCTTCACTTGGCTTTCTGAACATATACGTGTAGCAGTATCACCAAGAAATGGTACTTGATGCTTAACTTGCTCAAAGCGTCTTTTGACATGACATGCAGGTGTTTCAGTGCCAAGTGACTTCAGGATAAACATCTGTAATCCACATCTGTCCGATATGTTTGAATCTGGATTCAATATCACATTAAGTGTCTGAAATGGTAAGGCAAATTTTGACTCGTCACATTGGTGTTTGTCCAATAAAGTCACAAGTACAGCAATAGAAGTTTTAAAATAAGCAATTGCTGAAACATATTTCAATCCAAAACTGTGTCCTCTGAGAATTTGATGTGATGCCAATAGTCTATTATTTGTTTCCATTACGCTTTCTTTTGTAGTGAAACCACTTTTAACACCTGCACTGTAAATGTCTTCTAAAATATCCACTAACAACAATGAAAATGGGGAATCTGCTTTTTCACTGTCAGCCAATGTCTTCAAACAACCATCTATATCACACAGAAGGGGACTAAGTTTGGGCGCATCATAACTATCATCAGTATCAGAATTATCTCCTTCAGGTATACCGTTTTTCACACCATCAGTAGATGTATTTGACTCTGTTGTCATCATATCATCAAATACAGTTTCATTTTCTTGAAGTTCATTCTGGAGAGCATCATAAAATGGTCCTTTCATGAGATGCAACTGGTCATCTGGCAATTTTGACTGTAAAATTGCTTCAAGGAGAAACTTGCATGAATTGGCATCTGGATCTGAAGAGAAGCATCTGATGAAGTACTGAGAAAGTGTCCTTTGGCATTCATGTTGGGCTCGAGATGGACAGCAGCTAACTATATGCATAACACGATCAAATACAGTTTTTGAATCCAAACTGTACTTATCTTGAAGTGCCTTCCCTAGCTTACCAAACTGTGTGTCTAGCCTATGTGGAATTACTAGACTTGCAGCAATATCAATACAGAATCTGAGGGCATGCAAGTTGTTCGGCTCTACAGACACCTGTCCAGCAAGGGTTAATATGATTGTGACACGCCTCTGCCATATCTCAGTATTTGCAAACATTGCTAGCGTTTTATCTGTCGGCAACATCTTCTGACAAACAAGTTCTACAAGTCTAGCATGCGGGCAAAATATGTCTGTGTCACTATTTGCATCAAAGCCATTCAAGTCTGTCATATGCCGTGTTGGAGAATCTTTGTCAGGTTCTGCATAATCCTTAGGTTGATTTGCTGTCTCGCCATGCATATTCTCTATGTTTTCATTCAGTTCATCTGTATCACCAAACATGACTTCAGTACATATGTCAGCCTGCGATTCGATTGTATTGGAAACGTTTGATTTAGCCTTCACATCTGGATTCAGACATACATCTGTCGGTTTCTCACACACATCATCCATACTTTCATTTGTGTTTATTGATGGTTCTTCTGAATCAGAATCGTTCTGCTGAGAAATATTGCTCACATTTGATTCAGTCTTCGTGGTTCCATGTTGTGTTGAAAACTGTTCTGTTTCTATGTCAGCATCAGATGTTTCAGTTGCCTTCAACAAGGAAGATTCACTGTCATCATCAGGTATACATGTGGCTTGTAGAATTTGTTCCACCTCATAACCTGTCATATGCCGTGTTGGAGAATCTTTGTCAGGTTCTGCATAATCCTTAGGTTGATTTGCTGTCTCGCCATGCATATTCTCTATGTTTTCATTCAGTTCATCTGTATCACCAAACATGACTTCAGTACATATGTCAGCCTGCGATTCGATTGTATTGGAAACGTTTGATTTAGCCTTCACATCTGGATTCAGACATACATCTGTCGGTTTCTCCAACACATCATCCATACTTTCATTTGTGTTTCGGGATGGTTCTTCTGAATCAGAATCGTTCTGCTGAGAAATATTGCTCACATTTGATTCAGTCTTCGTGGTTCCATGTTGTGTTGAAAACTGTTCTGTTTCTATGTCAGCATCAGATGTTTCAGTTGCCTTCAACAAGGAAGATTCACTGTCATCATCAGGTATACATGTGGCTTGTAGAATTTGTTCCACCTCATAACCTGTCATATGCCGTGTTGGAGAATCTTTGTCAGGTTCTGCATAATCCTTAGGTTGATTTGCTGTCTCGCCATGCATATTCTCTATGTTTTCATTCAGTTCATCTGTATCACCAAACATGACTTCAGTACATATGTCAGCCTGCGATTCGATTGTATTGGAAACGTTTGATTTAGCCTTCACATCTGGATTCAGACATACATCTGTCGGTTTCTCCAACACATCATCCATACTTTCATTTGTGTTTCGGGATGGTTCTTCTGAATCAGAATCGTTCTGCTGAGAAATATTGCTCACATTTGGTTCAGTGTTCGTGGTTCCATGTTGTGTTGAAAACTGTTCTGTTTCTATTTCAGCATCAGATGTTTCAGTTGCCTTCAACAAGGAAGATTCACTGTCATCATCAGATATACATGTGGCTTGTAGAATTTGTTCCACCTTATAACCTTTACCCAGAACCTCTGTACATGTCGCAAGTAGTTGTACATCTGCACAAAATAGTGCAGCATTTACCCAAAATGTTGTGTGTAGTGCAACAAACAGATCGGTAGGATGGATCTGAAATTGTCAGTGTTGTCTTCTGTTCCAATGCCCACCTCATGATAGAAATCCGGTCGTCTTCATTTAAATTCAAGGAAGAATGTAGAAAGACACAATGTTGCAAAAGTCATGAATGTAATCATCAATCCATCCAGTGTAAACAAGATCGGTCATGTGTGGAACTTCCTGTAGGATAAGACTATCCTGTTTCAGCAAGAGTTCTTTCAACAATCCATCTGGTAAATCATCATCTGCATCTAGATCACACTTGCCTTTCAAGTACGTAACATATTCCATGAATTCCTCCTTTGTTGTCTCAATCTTGCTGAATATATACCTGCTGAATGGCATGCGTAACTGGAGATTTTCACATGGGCATGTGTAACACTCTGGGCCAGTCTCGGCAGGAATATCATCAATAGAATATACATCCTTATTTCCTAACATCATTTTCCAAACTGTCCTTCTGTCTGTTGAGGAAGAATCGGTTAACAGAAAACAATCAATTGCACTAGCACACTCAAGCTGAAAGACAGCCTTAGATAACGGCACATTTATCACGTCCAGCACATGTTGCTCTAACGCATCAACAAAGCAGGAAGACGTATTCAGTGCATGTATGTCACATGCTACCTTCACCTGCCAATCTTCATTTTCATCCTCCTCTGAAATATTTCTGTTAATATGGTCAAAAATAACTTCATCCAGTGTGATTAAGAATTCAGGACAATCTTCAAGATTTTCTAGTATCTGGCGGATGCTGCCGACATCCCGACCTTGAGCAGTGTATTTAATCCGTGTGAATGCCCATGTTAGCTGCTCTTGAATGTAACCTTGGAGTGGTCGCTTTTTTTCTACAGTCTCCAACAACTTGTAGCTGCACAGTTCTGGCAATGTCATCATTGGTGTTTCAATGCTGTCCAACATAACCAACTTCCAGTCGGAAAGGAAGTTTAACTGGGCTACAGTTTTGGAATCACCTTTGCTTTTATCCAAGTGCACAACAATGTAGACATGCTTGCGAACATCATATCTAGTTTTCATGGCATCAAGTCGAAGATGTTCTACAATTGATTTTGCTAGCATTATGTGTTTTTCATCATCAATTGCACTACACTGAAGAAACAATACCTCAGTATTTGACTCAATCCAGAAATGTTTTAACCGTGTTGACAATTGTTTCTCTGATTTGAATGAACCCAGTTTCTCGATCTGAAAGGTCATTTTTGTAGCCTTGTTGAGAACCTTAGAATGTATGTTACTATTTGTAAATACAATAGTCATATAAACCACCATTCCTGAATTTCATTGTCTCGTTCTATTACCTGGTCATCTGGTGGGCTATAAGACCACACATTCCATTATGTAGTGGTAAGTTGAAATATCTTTCCTTCAATCTATCAGCATCTGTGGATATGCTTTTTCTCTCTCCCTTAGTCACTCTAACAATGGCTTCTGGTTTCATTATCCACATTAATTCCTCAATGCATTTCCTCACAATTTCTGTTTTCGTTGGCTTCACATTTTCATCATCACAATGTGACGTTTTCATCACAAGTGAAGCGACCATATCCTCACTGTAGATTGGGAATATATCATAAGCTGTGAATTCTCTCTCTCGAATGTCAGTAATTTCTTTGATCCAGCAATTCAGTTCTTCAATGATATTTTGTTCTGAATGTGTAATAGTATCTGAAAACTTAAGGTACTGCTTCTCAAATCTGTTCAGGAATGGTGGATCCGAATGATCCAACTGACATTCATCTACAAGAACAACACATCTGAAAGTGTCATTAACATGACATACCGGGTTGCTGTAGTGACCTAACGCTACACGACAGTTCTTCTTCTTACCAATGACAGTGTAGTTTTGATTCAGCATATCATATAAGCTACCATAAATGCTTTCAAGGTCTTTCAGAACCAAAACCAGACCTTCTTCCATACAGAGTATGATACGACTCAATATCCTGTAGTTATAATCATCAGTTAAATCTTCTTCAAATTGGCTTCCAAATATGATGACTTTGTCCTGTCTGCCAATGCTGTTCAACTCGGTTTCCAGAATACCCATCACACCATCACCACTGGTAATGAGCATCAGATGTCTTGCCATTTTATCAGTAACATTCTCTTTGATCAAATGCATGACGGGGATATGCTCATGTTTTGTTGTATACTGACTAATCTGAAATAGCTCCATAAGTGTTGCGAGTTCTGATGGCAATCCACCAAAGTTTCTCTGTAGACCTTGTAGAATTATGTTAGATTTCGAGGCTACAGAATCTGCAGCTTCTGGGTCAGTTGCCAATATTCGGGAAATGAACTTCACAAGTGAATAATAGTCCCGTAAGCCATGAAAGTTCTTAAACCTCAACTGCTGTATATACTTTACATAGGACTCGGCAATCTGGTGCAGGTCATCTCTGATCTGAAGTGTTGAAAACACATTTTGCTTTCGAGTCAGTAGATTAAATCTATCTCCAGTAGAACGTACAAACGAATCACTAATGGAGACTCCGGTGTCAAATAGTTCTTCAACATCCATTTCTGGCCTCGATAGGTGAACCGCTCTGTTCATTTTGGAAGCATCTAATGCCCAGTTGGATATTCCCACAACTGCTACATTCGGTCGTGGCTGCCCATCAGGTTCCAACAAGTTGTGCAATACTTTTAATGGATTGAACCTTGAAATCTCAGCCAAACCAATTTCATCAAGTATAACTACAGATAGTACTTCATCAGCCCTATTTGAGCTTTGGTAATTTTCTGCCTTATCAAACACCCTGATAATTCCATCAGATGTCGACGATTCAGATCCTTGGTAGGACACACAATACAGCTGTGGCAGCGTTTTGAAGAATTCATCTTTTGAGTCCTTCCCACGCAGATTGCTCCTAATCACCTGCATTGACAGTGATTTGCTGCAGCCAGGTTTTCCAACTAGAAAAATTGGTATTCTATTCAGAATACATATAAGAATGACAAACACGTTTTCCTGCAAAGCTGCATTTTGTGCTGTCCCTTCAGGCAATTCCATTCTGAGAAGAATGTCTTTTTGCTCCTCCTGTATAACATATTGTATTCCTTCTTCACTATCCACCTGCACAGAATGCAATTCAAATGCTTTGGCAACAGTTTTTCTATAGTCTCTTCGCACATCATTTTTTGGAAATCTGCTGTGGTAACAATGGGCCAAAGCCAAAATAATGGCTCGATGCTTCCGATCAATCGGACAATGGGACTTCCCAGGACATTTCAGTTTTTTTCTTGTCAAAATAACCAAAAACCATTCAGTCAGGATCCTGCATCGCTGAACATCACGTAGACTAACACTGCTGGCCATCTGTTCATTCTCCCGCACAAACTTCTGTGAGGCACATAGTAGATCGGTTAAAAGAGCATGACATTTTGGCTCATCTGGAAATACGTATTCTGTCATTCTGCTGATATATGCAATCTCATCATTTTCACTCAGACTGCCAAAGTCCCAAACATAGTCTACCATCATCTCTGGCAATGGCAATACTCTGTAAACAAGTCGGGACAGCTCGTCTGCTTTCACTTTGCCTTGTAGACCAGCAGAGGATATTGCTGAAGATGTCCTAAGTTTATACGGGTTACAAGCTGCCATTACCACAAGGTTTGGTGCAAGTGTCTTATCAAAACATCTCTTGTGACAGATAATATTGCTCATGAGGCCCAAGTGTTCCGAGGTGTTGATTTCATCCAAAAACAACCAATATTCAGATTCTGTGTCAGTTAAGGCTTTACTGTTCACTTCTCCGACTTTCTCAAGAATTGCATTTTCCTCGACTCCTGCGTGAATGCTCAGTATCTCAAATGGACATATATCACATATATCAGCTAGATATCTCACAAGTGAGGTTTTACCACACCCTGTTTCACCCATGACAATGACAGGAATGTTAGCTTTAACACGCATCATAATCAGAACCATCTTTAACAGATTATCTGGTGTCAACGCATAGTACTGAGCAAGGACTCTCAGTTTACTGTCTGATATAGGGACTGGATCTGTTCTTGCAACCTTTTGCAGCATACTTTGTAATTGACTTTGGTCCATTTTTTGGAAATCGTCCATTGACCTTTTCATTTGACTTTCAAACAATGTTTGTATGTGGCTTGGCACTTTTCCTATCTCTCTGTACATTGGTGATATTGTTTGAATGTTCTGGTTGTGAAACACATATATTAGATGGTTGCTTTCCTCCCACCTGATCATACTATCAATTCCCTCTGTAGTGTATTCAGAAAGGGCTCTTGGGGCATTAGATATTTCCTCAGCTGTTTTCATTGTGGATTCTTGTGTTGATCTACATGCATTTACTGACGAGAGAAAATTCAAATTACGCGATACCTCGACCAAAGCTTGGACTAAGCTACTCCTGACAGTAGGTTTATTCTTGTGTCCCATCATGTCAACAATCCTAGACGTTCGAAAAAATGTGCTACAGGACATTTTTTTCAATTGATCTGCTAAGACATTTAGGAAAATGTTCAAAATTGAGAATGACATATCAGTGCCTATGCTGAAATGCTTGTGAAGCAGTTGTCTACATATGGCTGGGGAAAGACCTTTCACAGCGCCAGATCCATTGAAAAAGATGTCTAATTTGTCCACGTTTCCATTCTGAAGACACTGAAGAAAGTGGCACACAACTTGCACAGGGCTGTTGATTTCTTGACAAACAATGAAGTCCTTGTAACTCTTCCACACTAAATGTTCTCTCTGAAACGCCATTGCTGTTTGAAGTGAATTTCGTAAAATGTTATTCATGGTGTTCGATATTTCAAGAGAGATATACATTGTTGGTAAGTTCACTGACACAGTTCCTGCTGTGACAAACCTCAGTAGGACAAGCTCAAACAAAAACATGTCAAGTTCAAGTGGACTGTCAACATTTCCTATGTCAACATGAAGTATATGGCAATCCTTAACATTCAAAGTCCTTAATCGCTCTACAAGTTGTTCCTTGTGCACTGGACCACTAATATGTAGGTTCTTAACAGCCTTTCCGGTGCTGTGTGCGCTCATATGTATTGTGTTGGTCTTTCCCAAACCTGCTACCTCTGAAGTGTATGTGCATACATTTGGACACTCCAGCTGAAATATTTTAATCATATGGGCATCAGTAATTGGTCTTACAACCTGTGCACAGTCACTCAGCTCATCGAGAAATGGGTGTTTGCTGGATCCTCTGCAAATGATTGCTAGCAGAAACTTCTTGTATTTATCCAGATTTCTCAAACAATCGACAAGTTTAAACTGAAGCTCATTAGAAAGAAATCAATTCCACATTTGCTATACAGAAAAGTACAGACTGATTGTAGTACTCCTGTGCCCTTAGACAACGTTGCATATCAAGCTAAATTTCTTCCCAAGAGGTTTTCCTTTGTACACAAAAAAGAACTTGATTTGGTTCAGGAAGTTTCTGCATCGTGTTTCCATAAATCGCTAGAAGTATCTTTACTACCAACAGACTGTTTTCCTCAAGAGTAGCAACAAATAACTTTCCTTTCTGAACAACCTCAACCAATCGACCTTTTTTGTTAGTCTGCATGTACAAGGGTCTCTTGAAAAACTTCAGTTTTTTAAAAGCTGTATGTAGCATTTCACCAATGCAATTCAACATCGTCTGATTGGACCAGCTTACTGCATGCTCTTTCTGGCTACTATAGACATCCTGTAGACCTTCTATCTCCAAGTCTGGGTGTATGAATTTCAACAATGTACGCACCCTCTCTTTTCCTTTTCCAGTTTCCAAGTATTCATGCAGCATGTGAATGTGTGTGCCTTTGATGAAATTAAGAAGATAATGTGTATCTCTTACACAGGAAAGAATATTCTTCCAAGCAAACAGGTCATTTTTTAAGCGAGTTTCCAGTTGACAAAGGTTTGAAGGATTCTCTTTATGAGCAAATGTTTTATAATCTCTGTGCCCAGAAACGTACAACTCTTGAATAAGTTCTGATATCTCCATGCATGCATCCACAAATCCAACAAACTTCATAAGATCCTCTCCCTTGATTCTTCGTTCAGTTTCCTTTGCGTCTGTATTCATTAGTAAAAGAGCTCGGCTTCTTAAATCTATCAATGTTGTATTTGTATGAATTACATCCTTTTTATCTTGTTTGTATTTCGCTTTAAAGTCACAAACTTGTCTGTTCTCCAATTGGAAAAGAAATGTTCCCTTCTTCACAATATGATCAATGATTTCTTTGGTCTGTTCACCCCTGTTCGCAACATTGTTGTATAGAGACTTTAGATTATGCAAGTTGTCCATGCAATCTTCAATTTTAGTTGCTAGTGAAGAGGCGTTTGCAAGTGAATTTGTCTGCACCGACACTTTAGAAAACAATGTCTCAGCATTTAAAGAAGTTTCAACTTTCAATAGTGCTTGTAAGAACCTCTTCACTTCAATCAAGCCAGAAACTGTGGACTCACGAACATGTTGCTCTGAAATATCTTCAACAGCATCAATCAGATTTCTAATGTCATCATCAACAATCTCGGAGAGGAATTTAATTAGAGTTGATGATTTTCCTAATGATGCAAGAATATCAATTGTCTCTGATGATAGTTTCTCTGCCACAAGAAATACCACCTGAAGGTTGTGACTCACATCAACAAATGTGCACGAACTTATGTCATTGGAGAGCAGATTTTCAAATGATGTAACAGCTTTATGGAAGTTTTCATCTTCCTTTGGATCAATGCCAAAAGCTTCCAATGCGGACTTCATTGAATGAACCTTGTATTTGATCTCATGTATTGTGGAAAGCCTATGAAGCGCATCAATAACATCCTTCTTTATTTCTGATTTAAGGAAGTGTGTAGCAAATTTAATTTCCTGTGCAATATTTACTCCCCTAGTAATTTCAATAACATCAACAATCTTCTTGTCAGTGTCATTTTGAAGGGACTGCCATGCATCTCTATACAGTTTTCCACCAGTTTCAATGAGGACTTTCAGCAAAATCCTAGTATCTAGAAACGTCTCATGGTTTGTGACAGACGATCTTGTTTCTCCAAACAGACTAGGTACGTCTTGCAGGATGTCATCATTTTTGTCATTCACATTCTCGTCTGTAATTTTATGTTGGAATTCTTTGAGAACAATGTCAAGAGATACATTCCAGAACACCTTTGAACAAACTGACGCCTTGAGAAATTCACACAAATATGGAAAATCTGCCAAATCGCCCCAAAAGATATGTTCTGTTTTTAAATATCTTGGTGTCAACGTTTCTTGTTGAAGTTGGGACTTCATCCTCTCGAGAATGTTTATTATATTGGAAAATCCCATTGGCAATTTATTCTCGTGCTTCAGTCCAATTTTAACTTCTTTGAGAATTGATATGACATTTTCTACCTTTCCCTTTTCTTCTTGGAAACTGGACTCTGCTTTCGTGATCAATTGTGTAATTTCCACAAAGCTTGTACCAGTAACAGTATCAAGTAGCTCTTTGGCTGCTAGAATCATGTTGTCTTGTTGCAACTGTCTGACATATGCACATGGTACATCGAGAATTCTTAATGACTCGAGCATGGTATGTAAGCAAGTAATGCCTTCAATGAACACTTTGTTTTCTTTAACAATATAAGAATCCTTGCCATTAACTTTCAGCAATCTTTTCCAGAATTCCAAATTACTTAGCATTGAACTAAATGCACCGAGGTTATCGGTCGAGCTGAACTTCTGTTGGTCAAGGATGGTACAGACGAGAGATGCAGTCATGCTGAAAGAATTAAAAACAAAAAGTTAGCTGTGCAATGGTATACAGGCAGACAAATACAACTGCATTAACATGTATAATAGTAGGACGGTTTTGTGAAATTATGTTTTCGTCATAAAATCCCCATGGTGCACATGTTTGATATGTGTCGAAGACATGTGTAAAGTTCCAGATTGATAAAGATGATAGCCGTCAGAGGAGTTCATTAAACAAACTATATACTTGTACCCTACAGACAATTGTATGCAAAAGACTAAACAAGAGTTGTCTGGTGGTGTTTTAGTTTAAACAAATATCAAGAAGATTGTGTGAAAGGAAACAAGTTAAAAAATCCCCCCATGTTAAGTCCGTGAACGCACTACAATTTTGACATTGACCTTTGACTTAGCGGGCGTCAGATGGTCGTGGATTTGTCACAGATTGATAAAGAACAATTCGAAGAAGACGGTGTAAAATATCAAGTGGAATGAAAGAAAACTAGAAAATTGTTTGTAAAACAAAATTCCACCGCTGTCGAGCATTCATGAATACAACAGCAAATACTGAGTGAGTGATTAAAAAAAGGGGCATAACTGCGAATGGAACGGTGGGACAGCGCATATTTTTATGTTACGCACTCCCGCACTTGATGGTTGGAATGTATACCGAGTATGAAGAGAACCGGCCAAAAAATGTAGAAGTAGTTTGCCGGATAAGGAAACAAGAGGGCCATGATGGCCCTAATTCGCTCACCTGACTCCATGAACACCAGAGGAGAATGTGACAATGTTCATGTGTTTTAAACAAAATGTGATATTTTTAGATGGCGGTCATCTTTGATTAAGCGATGACTCATTTTACCAAATCTGAAAATGTTTCACCCAAGGATCTTAACTTCCTATGAAGTTTGGCCAGCATCGGCCATGTGGTTCCTGAGAAAAAGACGTTCTCGAATCTCGAATAAATGGACCTTTTGGTGGACATCATGGATGACATAATCATCCGATTCCGACAAATATTGCACCAGAGCAATCGCCTCATCAATACCTTCAATTTGATATATGACATGAGCATATTCGGTCAAAAATAAAATTTGACCCCAATTTGACCCCACGGGCCACGCCAATGTTTGACCCCGGGGTCACCATTTTCACAACTTTGAAAGAGCATTGTAAATCGATAATTCCTACCAAGTTTAGTCGAAATCCGGCCAGCGGTTCATGATTTTTTAAGAATTTATGCTATTTTTAGACGGCGGCCATCTTGGATTAGCGATGACCTCCATTTTAACAAATCTGAAAAGGCTTCACCCATGGACCATAACTTTTAAGTTTGGCTACCATGCGCCAAGCGGTTCATGTGAAGAAGAATTTTGAAATCTTTAATAAAAGAACAACCTTTTGACCTTTCGGCGGCCATCTTGGATGACATAACCATCCGATTTCAACAAAAAAATGCACCAGAGTGATCATTGTACATCGATCATTCCTACCAAGTTTTGTCGAAATCCGGTTGGCGGTTCTTGAGAAGAATATTTTTGAAGAATTTGTACTATTTATAAACGGCGGCCATCTTGGATTACGTAATGACGTCATTTTATCAATTTTGTAATCCCCCTACCTAAGGACCATGACCATGAAGTTTGGTGACTATAGGCCCAATGGTTACCGAGGAGAAGACGTTTGAAAATGTTCACGGACGACGACGGACACATTGCGGTAACAATAGCTCACATGGTCAAAATGTTGGTGTCATAGGGGTATTGGGAATATTGATAAAGGCAGTATTGTTATAGGGTGTTTGCTTACTGAATAAAGTCATTCCATTTTAATTGTATTTTTTCCAGTTTATCTCTCATAGTGGCAATAGTTTCTTCAATTGTTATTGTTTGTTTAAGATATATGCGTTAAAGTGTTCCAATGTTGGTTGTGATTCACTACATTTGCATCTGAAAATAAAATATTTTGCTAAAATAATTATAAAACTAATAAGTATAGTTTTCTTTTTACGAGCAAAATTTTTATGTTACACACTCCTGTACTTACTGGTAGGGCTGTATACCGAATATGAAGAGAATCGGCCAAAACTTGTAGAAGTAGTTCGCCGGACAAGGACAAAATAATATGTTCAGAGTCGAAAAAGGGGCATAACTGCGGATGGATGAGTGGGACACCGAAAGGTTTTATGTTATGAACTCCTGCACTTGATGGCAGGACTGTATACCGAATATGAAGAGAATTGGTCAAAAACTGTAGAAGTAGTTCGCCGGACAAGGAAAAGTGTCTAATGACAGACGGACGAACGGACAGCGTAAACACTATATGCCACCGACAACTATATTTGCAGTGGCATAACAACAAGGGTTGTCGGAAGACAACGATGCCCGCCAAGGGCTGATGTTGCAATGACATTAGTCACTAGATTTGTGAGTAAGCAAGAGCTTTCAATACACCCTTGGTAGCCCTACAGATGGTCAAAATGACAGGTGTCATAGGGGTATTTGGGTGGATTTTGGGTGGATTTGGGTGGATTTTGTTGGTTTTGGGCAATTTTCATAGTTCTGTGCAACTACTAATGCTGAATCATTATACAAGACAGAAGTCGTCAACTATCTATATACACATTCACTTTTGGGTCCGTTTCTTGCTGTCAAAATACCAAAGGAAAGAAAGCTTTTTCAATATTAGTCCAATACGGTCAAAGTTTTTTCACAGAATGATATAGGATCACCATCTGAATGCATGTACTGAATGTTGCGACATTCCATGAACGGAAACATAAATTATAGAAGTGCGAACATGCCAAGTATATGACCTTGGCATTAGTAGGGGTTGGAGGGACGCGGATTTGTTACAGCATCATGATAGACGACCATCAGGAGTGCATGTGTGAACTCAACACATTCAATGAAAGGAAACAGAATATAAACAAAATGTACACCAATGTTAAGTTTTGTAAATGCGCCAAGCCTGCGACATTGACCTTGGAATTACTTGTGGTTGGAGGAACATGGACTTGTCACAGCATGATAGAGCAACGCACATGTAAAATGTCAATAAGTGCTATCTAAGGAACTGAAATTAATGGGGTTTCATGTCTGAGAAACAGCTACGGTTATTTAGGGACAGGACCACAGTTTAAAGCCTCATTCGACAGACCAGTGGTATGGAAATACTATGAACGTATATGTCATGCCCTAGGGTAGGTTTTGAATGTTCTACCCCTGAGCCACAGCCCAATCTTCTGTCAAGGGAAACAGAAGTTGTAAGAAATTTTCCAAAAAAATTAAGTTTGTGAAAGTCCATGACCTTGACCTTGGGATTACTCGTGGTCGGAAGGTAATGGATTTGTCACATCATGCTAGAGGAGCATCAGTGAGAAATATCAATACATTCTATCAAAGGAAACAGAAACTAGAGCAGTCAATGGCGCGCCATCGAAATATACTCACTTTTTCCACAATGCTAAGTCAAAATCGAAATTCACTTTGCATCTACACACCATAAGGTACACACCAATATTCAAGTCCCTACCTATTAGGGTTACATTTTTTTTCTACTTCTTACAAGGCAAAATTGGGAAAATCTGTATACTGTTATTACGTGTATACCATGATTGTAACGATCTGCTATGTGCTGGTCGCTGGAATGTGGATGGGATAAGCTACTTATGGCACGGTTGTCAGCCTGTACGGTCGATAATCCGCTCGCTAAGGCTAGCGGATTGTCTCCCAGTGCAGGTTGCCGAACGTGCTATAAATAGTACGTAGAGAGAGACTACACTAGGCGCACATGTCTAATAATAAGTTTAACATGTTTGTTTTTCTCTAGCCCGATGGCCCACACATTTGAGACTGGAATATATTGCAGTAGGAGATTGTGGCTGGTTGTCTACCTTTGGGGCTATTTATAGAAACCCGGTCCAAATTGTATAATTTAGGGTCTGAATGCTTGTAACCATTGTAACAAGGGTGAATGTAGCAGGAGTTGTGAAAAAAAGAGAATTATTCTAGTGTTTTTGACTAGTGCCGATACAGATTATCCCATGTATCTACATAATCTGATCCAGGACTACATTGGTTGTCATATTCATATTTTCACACTTATTAATGTTATTGTTATCTGTGTACTCAGATTAGGATTAGACTGCACATATGTGCAGTCTGATCTGTGTCTACCCGGTACTCCGATCGCAAAAAAATTTATTTTGTACTTTTTAGTAAGAAATAAACGCTGAAAAACAGCATAGGATCGTATGTCTGTAAACATATTTGCAGTGGGGGATAACTAGCTAGGATCTCTCATTTATATCCCATCTACAGGGAAATCTTAGACAAACATATTGCTTGTGCATTAGTATGAACTAGTGTATGTGTATATGCATATTGATAAGGCATAAAAAAAAAAAAAGTTTGTTTCCTGTTACGGGCCTGAAAAAGATAGGGTCGGTAGGTAGGGATTTTTTTTTTTTTTTTTTTTTTTTAAACTTTTTACTGTATGTATCATTGCAATTTAGTCGGACCGGGTCGGGTGAATCAATTTTTGACACCGCTGTTAATATACCTACTGCTCTGTGGAAGAGAATTTAATGTAGGTGGGTGGGTGGGGGCGTGATCACCACAAAATGTAGGGAGGGTGACGAACAAAAGAAATGTAGGGGATGGACTGTGTCACATGAATATCTCTTCCACAGGGGAGTATGTATGTTTACTGGAATAGTCCAATATTGAAGCATTAATATTCGACAGGAAAAATATTCAAAAGTCATAGTGTATCAGAATCAATTGTTAGACACACTGAAGTAAAAAATTACACAACTGTAACAGCTATTTTTTTTAAATTTCATGTCATATTGGGAAATAACTTATTTTCCCTTCAAAAATTTCATGCCGCGAAAACACATGACACACAATTCTAACGCTGTAAATCGCCAATACTTTAATACAGAGCAATTGGCTTTAAATGGCGTAGATTTGTGGACCATGTTGTAAATGCCATTTATCGACGAGCCATTAAATGGCGTAGATTTGTGGACCATGTTGTAAATGCCATTTATCGACGAGCCATGGTCTACCACCCGAGTCTCGTTGACCTTGCACAAAAAACATCGCAGAGCAATCAAACTGTTGCTCTCGCCGGCCATGTTGGATACGGGACAGGTAAAAAACGCGGTCACGACAACATTTTCCGGGACCGATGTAAAATTGCCAATAAAAAAATTACAGTCGGGGGTAAAACTAGACGGTCGGTCGGGTAACCGGAAACAAACCTTTTTTTTTTTTACGCCTAAGAAAGAAAATCTGTATCATTAAATTGCGTTTATGACATGGGCTGCCGGTTAGAGAAAGGTACCCTACAGCATTTATACAAATCGAAGATACTGACCCATTTTGCACAATCACTTAAGTCTGATTTGGACCTGTATCATTTGACCGACATTAGACATTAACGACAGTCCATTCAATGCGAGCAGCGTAGGCCCTGATCAGACTGCACGGCCGAGCAGGCCGATCTGGTGCTACGATGATCGCAGGTGTCGTGGCATACCTTTTCTCAACCGGGGGCCCACATGATTTTCATAATATTAAGTCCACCACTCCGGGTCTTTGAAATGTCCTATTGTAGTGAACACGATCTAACAATATAACATGTTGATAGTTTGACTTTTCAAACAACGCCGTTGGTTCTGTAACTTTAAGATGATTTCATATTACAAACTTTTCAAAGTACGTAGAACGGATGATTTTGTTTTTGTTGCCTCTACTTTTATTTAACAATTGGACACTTAAATCGATTATATTTATTAAACAAGAAGGCCATGATGGCCCTAATTCGCTCACCTGTCTCCATGAACACCAGAGGAGAATGTGACATTGAGTTCATGCGTTTTAAATTGTGCTATTTTTAGATGGCGGTCATCTTGGATTAAGCGATGACTCTCATTTTACCAAATCTGAAAATGCTTCACCCAAGGATCTTAACTTCCTATGAAGTTTGGCCAGCATTGGCCATGTGGTTCCTGAGAAAAAGACGTTCAAAATCTTGAATAAATGGACCTTTTGGTGGCCATCATGGATGACATAATCATCCGATTCCGACAAATATTGTACCAGAGCAATCGCCTCATCGATACCTTCAATTTGATATATGGCATGAGCATATTCGGTCAAAAATAAAATTTCACCCCACGGGCCACGCCCATTTTTGACCCCGGTGTCACCATTTTAACAACTTTGAAAGAACATTGTACATCGATCATTCCTACCAAGTTTCGTCGAAATCCGGCTAGTGGTTCATGAGAAGAAGATTTTTTAAGAATTTATGCTATTTTTAGATGGCGGCCATCTTGGATTAGCGATGACCTCCATTTTAACAAATCTGAAAAGGCTTCACCCATGGACCATAACTTTTAAGTTTGGCTACCATGGGCCAAGCGGTTCATCTGAAGAAGAATTTTGAAATCTCTAATAAAAAAACGACCTTTTGACATTTCGCCGGCCATCTTGGATGACATAACCATCCAACTTCGACAAAAAATGTACCAGAGTGATCGCCTCATTGATACCTTCGATTTGATATATATAACATGATCATATTCGGTCAAAAATAAAATTTGACCCCAATTTGACCCCACGGGCCACAGCCAATTTTTGTTTGACCCGGGTCACCATTTTAACAACCTTTGAAAGAGCAATGTACATCGATCATTCCTACCAAGTTTCGTCGAAATCCGGCCAGCGGTTCATGAGAAGAAGATTTTTTAAGAATTTATGCTATTTTTAGACGGCGGCCATCTTGGATTAGCGATGACCTCCATTTTAACAAATCTGAAAAGGCTTCACCCATGGACCATAACTTTTAAGTTAGGCTACCATGGCCAAATGGTTCGTGTGAAGAAGAATTTTGAAATCTCTAATAAAAGAACGACCTTTTGACCTTCCGGCGGCCATCTTGGATGACATAACAATCCGATTTCGACAAAAAAGAGTGATCGCCTCATTGATACCTTCAATTTGATATATGACATGACCATATTCAGTCAAAAATAAAATTTTACCCCACGGGCCACGCCCATTTTTGACCCCGGGGTCACCATTTTAACAACATTGAAAGAGCAATGTACATCGATCATTCCTACCAAGTTTGGTCGAAATTCGGTCGGCGGTTCTTGAGAAGAAGATTTTTTAAGAATTTGTGCTATTTTTAGACGGCAGTTTAACAATTTAGTAATCCCCCTACCTAAGGACCATGACCATGAAGTTTGGTGACTATAGACCCAATGGTTACCGAGGAGAAGACGTTTGAAAATGTTCACGGACGACGACGGACACATTGCGGTAACAATAGCTCACATGAGCTTCGCTCAGGTGAGCTAAAAATGTAAAGCTCACATTCATGGACCAGCGTCAATAATTAATGAAAAATAATCTTTGCTCCTGACAGCTGTGATTTAGTACATGTACATGCATACAAGATATTATGGAATGTTGAAACCAATGATCTGTATACCATATTGAGTTAATACATCCAACCCAAATAGTAATATTTCAATGAGACATGTGGGAACGTGGATACGGACGTGTTTGCCTCCCATCTCTTTTTACAAATTAAAATGCTACGTTTTTGTCACTACGGAAATATAATCTTTGAAAATAATTAATAAAGAATCATGGTTTCAGTCCCTTTGCAGCTTGAATGATCTTGACATCAATGACACTATCAATATAAAATTAGCATTGCATTTTTTTTTCTCAAGCAGACATAGATTGGAGGCAGACACACCCGCACACACAATTGAAACGTATAAGTATCCGCATGTATTTATTTCAAATGTATGTATATATTTCATGTAGTGTATATAATTTAACTTGGTGACCCTCATTCACAAATCATTACTCATGCAATTCTCACTTACCTCCATTCCACATCTCTTTGTGTTCATATTTGATAGACCCCTGGATCGATACAGGTAAGTTGTAGAAATGTGCCTGATTAACTGTTCCAAACTCGAAGTATAATATAAACATATGGATTTAAAAATAGGAACCTTTAATGTTAAGGGTATGGGGTCAAAAAGCAAACGTCTAGAACTATTTCAATGGATAAAGGATAATGACTATAATATATGTTTTGTACAAGAAGCGCATTTTACTACCAATGACAAACTTCAGTGGGAGAGGGAATGGGGAGGGGATGCTTATTTTAGTGGAGAATTCAGAAATAAAGAAGGTATATACATCTTAATAAAACCAGGTCTCGATTACGAAACTAAACAGTACGAGGATGTTGTGACCGGTCGAATACAGGTCCATAAAATATGCATTTCCGATAAAGATTATACACTAATAAACATATATATGGTCCAAATGAAAATAGTCTATGATTTTACCAAGATCTAGAGACATATTTAGACTCGGTCGAACTTGAGACACTAATAATAGGGGGTGACTTTAATATAATATTAGATCCGGATTAAGACAAAAAAAAAAATGGAAGAAAAGATACAAACAAAAGAACAAAGATAAATTATTGTCAATCATAAATAAGTATGACCTAAATGATATATGGAGAATCCTCAATCCTAATGCAAAGAAATTCGCATGGCATTCCAATACTAAACCGCCAATATTTTGTCGTTTACACTATTTTCTAATATCCGAAAATCTAATCAACCGCATAACAAAAAGTAAAATCACTACAGGATTTAAATCAGATCATTCACTAGTATATATTTATTTACAAACACAGTGCAATGAAAGAGGTCCGGGTTATTTTAAATTAAATAATAGTTTACTTTTGAAAACAGAATACCAACAAATAAACCAACGTAATATAACTGAAATATCCGAAAATAACAGAAACGCTAATCCGAACACATTATGGGAAATAATAAAAGGTACAATAAGAAACGAAACAATAAAATATGCGTCCGTTGAAAAGAAAACAGATCTAAAGACGGAGAAAAAGTTAATAGAAGAAATAGATAAATTAGAAGCCGAGTATTCAAATAATATGTCAGCAAATATTTTAAATGAATTAAACACTAAAAAGGACAATTTACTAGATCTACACGAAAATAAAGTTAGAGGGATTATGCTAAGATCAAAAGCCGATTGGATTGAGGGTGGGGAAAAGAATACCAAATATTTTGCGAATTTAGAAAGGAAAAGGGCGGAAAATAAAACTACATGTATAACTAGGTTAAATGTAAATAGACATAGTATAACAAGCAATGACAAAATATTGCTCGATGAAAAAGAATATTATAATAAATTATATATACACAAAAGGAGATCCAAAATACACATCACAATTTCTTTGCAGATAATAACAACGTAAATAAACTATCAGAAGACAATAAAAAAGTATGTGAAGGCAACCTATCTGAATACGAATGTAGTATGTCCTTAAAAAGAAATGAATAACAATAAAAGCCCGGGTTCAGATGGTCTAACTGTTGAGTTCTATAAGATCTTTTGGAATGACATAAAACTATATTATATTGATTCTTTTAACTATTCTTTAGCACATGGAACACTAAGTGAAATGCAAAAGCGGGGAATAATCACATTAATACCAAAAAAAGACAGTGACTTATCAACACTTACAAACTGGAGACCAATAGCATTACTCAATGTAGAGTAGGACTACAAAATTGCATCCAAAGCCATAGCAAATAGAATTAAACAAGTATTACCATCCATAATTGATTATTCACAAACGGGATTTCTTAAGGGTAGGTACACAGGGGGAAATATTAGAACACTTAATGAATCAATGGACTATTTAAACGAAACTGACACATCAGGCTTATTCTTTTTCGCAGACTTTGAAAAGGCATTTGATACTGTGGAACATCCATTTCTTTTGAAAGTTATGGACCATTTTAATTTTGGTAACGATATTTTGAAATGGATTGTTTTATTCTGATGCAAAAAGCTGTGTTACAAACAATGGTTACTTATCAGACTTATTTTCAATACGTAGAGGCGTGCGCCAAGGCTGTCCATTATCACATTACCTCTTCATTATTGCCATTGAAATATTAGCTAGGAAAATTATTAACGAAAAAGATATAACTGGACATTGAGGTCAGTGGTGGAAGGTGGATCTGATATAGCATGATATAGCATATTAAGATGAATGCATGTATGAACACACTAAGTTGGTGATTTTCTACAGCATGATAGCTATTCACATGAGGAATGCATGTATAAATGTGCTAAGTTGTGACCTTGGCCTTGGCAAAAGGGTAGAGGGGGGGGGGGGGGGGGGGGTGGGGGGGGGGGCATGGATTTGCTGCATGGATTTGCTAGCACAATAGAGTATTATCAGATGAATGCATGTTATAAAAAGACATTGACTCCAACGTTAAGTTTATGATGTTGATCTTGGGGAAAGGGGTGAGGTGGGTCATGGATTTGCTGTAGCACAATAGAGGATCATCGGATGAATGCATGTATGAACAAGAAACGAGGCAAAGCCACGAAGGCCAGGTTTTTTCCAAGCATGGACACTTGGTAACATAATTATACCCACTTTTTGTAGACTAGATGGCTGTGGCCTGCATGTCGCGCCTTGGGGCGAGGCATGGACACTAAAAAAAATAGATATAGTAGATGGAAAAACTTTAACGAAAAAACTTTAACCGGACACACGGACGTACGGATGGACGGACGTATGCCAAAATGCCGACGATATCGCGGTTTCCGCAAGCGGGTGCGACAATGATGATAAACACCCATGTGAAGTATCAAGGTAATGGGTGAAGCAGTTGCAGAGATATAGTACACAAAAAAAATTCAACAAATAAATTCAAAGTAATTTGACCTTGACATTGCGCACAGGGGCCGCACGGTTGGAGGTTAGAGTGAAAATTATGGTCGATGATAAACACCCATGTGAAGTTTCAAGGTAATGGGCGACGAGCAGTTGCAGAGATATAGTATAACAAAAAGTTTTAACCAAACAATTTAACCAGACGTACGTTAAAAAGTTAACGTTGAAAATGGCTAAGTCAATTACGTAGAAATAATAGGTGAAGGTAAAAAAATGGTCACATGTTGGATAGTTGTATGTGGTAGGCACCCCTTGGTTATGAAGCTGTGAAAGTTTGGTGGTCCTAGGTGGTACAGTACCAAAGAAATGGACTTAAACACGAAAAGTTAACATTGTAAATGCGAAAAGTTAACATTTAAAATGGCTAAGTCGACTGCGCGGAAAAAATGGGTCAAGTTAAAAAAAAAGTAACACGTTGGATAGTGATATGTGGCACCCCTTTGATTATGAAGCTGTGAAAGATTGGTGGTCCTAGGTGCTACAGTACCAAAGAAATGGACTTAAACACGAAAACTTAACATTGAAAACGCGAAAACTTAACATTGAAAATGGCTAAGTCGATTGCGCGGAAAAAATGGGTCAAGTTAAAAATAAAAGTAAACATGTTGGATAGTGATATGTGGTGGGCACCCTTGATGATGAAGCTGTGAAAGTTTGGTGGTCCTAGGTGGTACAGTACCAAAGAAATGGACATAAACACGAAAACTTAACATTGAAAACGCAAAAACTTAACATTGAAAAATGGCTAAGTCGATTGCGCGGAAAAAATGGGTCAAGTTAAAAAAAAAGTAACATGTTGGATAGTGATATGTGGTGGGCACCCCTTGATTATGAAGCTGTGAAAGTTTGGTGGTCCTAGGTGGTACAGTAACAAAGAAATGGACTCAAACACGAAAACTTAACATTGATTGTGGACGCCGCCCGCCCGCCCGCCCTTCGCCAATCCAATAGCCTGGATTTTTTTCAAAAAACCTGGCTAAATATCAAAGCGTTCAAAGTGCAAAGAAATAGACGTTACACAACATTTACCCCAATGTAAAGTTTATGAACATGCTAAGTTTGTGACCTTGACCTTGGGGTAAGGGTTGGGTGGTGGGTTGTGGATTTGCTACAGCATGATAGAGGGTCGGTCATCTGAGGAATGTATGTATGAAATATCAAGGCGTTCCATCAAAGGAAACAATTGTTATCAGACATTTACCCCAACGTTAAGTTTATGAATGTATCAAGTTTGTGACCTTGACCTTGGGGTAAGGGCTGGGTGGTTGGTCATGGATTTGCTATAGCATGATAGAGGGTCATCTGAGGATGCATGTATGAAATAACAAGGTGTTCCATGAAAGGAAACAGAAGTTATAAGACATTTACCCAACGTTAAGTTTATGAATGTGCCAAGTTTGTGACCTTGACCTTGGGGTAAGGGCTGGGTGGTTGGTCATGGATTTGCTATAGCATGATAGAGGGTCATCTGAGGAATGCATGTATGAAATAACAAGGTGTTCCATGAAAGGAAACAGAAGTTATAAGACATTTACCCAACGTTAAGTTTATGAATGTGACAAGTTTGTGACCTTGACCTTGGGGTAGGGCTGGGTGGTGGGTCATGGATTTGTACAGCATGATAAGAGGGTCATGAGGAATGCATGGATGAAATAACAAGGTGTTCCATGAAAGGAAACAGAAGTTATAAGACATTTACCCAACGTTAAGTTTATGAATGTGCCAAGTTTGTGACCTTGACCTTGGGGTAAGGGCTGGGTGGTGGGTCATGGATTTGCTACAGCATGATAGAGGGTCATCTGAGGAATGCATGTATGAAATAACAAGGTGTTCCGTGAAAGGAAACAGAAGTTATAAGACATTTACCCAATGTTAAGTTTGTGGACGATGCTGACGCGGACGCCGACGCCGCCGGGGGTATGACATAAGCTCTTCTGCACTTCGTGCAGGCGAGCTAAAAAATACAAATGTGTCGTACTGTACCAATAAGAATTTGAAATAGACTTCAATCAGTGCAAAAACTTTAGGGATTATTTTTTTAAATGACAACACAGCTATTCATGAATACAATATTATGCCAAAAATAATAGAGTTCGAACAGTGCCTTGAGAAATGGAAACAAAGAAAATTAAGTTTACTAGGAAAAATTACTGTCATTAAAACATTTGCTGTTCCAAAATTGATATACATTTGTACCCTTTAACAGTGTTACACGACCCTCCTGACAATATGATTAAACAAATTAAAAATAATTGATTTAACTTTTTATGGGACAATAAGCCAGATAAAGTTAAAAGAAACACCATAATTCAACAATATGAAAAAGGGGGTTTAAAAATGCTGGACATAAATAGTTTTATAACTTCAATAACAGCATATTGGGTGAAACCGATATGTGACCAACAAACATAGGTAAATGGAATTCAATTTATGAAAAAATACTTGGAAGATATGGTGGGACATTTATCTTTGAATGTAATTTAAAACCAGAAGATGTTAAACAGATCGCAGAAGAAAATAAGTGTTTAAATAATATCATGAAAGCGTGGGCACATGTTAACTATTCCCAAAACAATGAAACAGTTTCGAAGGAAATAATTTGGAACAACTCAAATTTAAAACACCAAAATAAAACAATATGTTTTAAGGATTGGTATGATAAGGGCATAAAGTATATTGAACATACCGGTTTATTTGATTATCGTGTAAATAAATTACTACGATTTACTGAGTTTACAGCAATATTCAACATAAGAAATGAAGATTTTATAAAATATCAAAGTATATTAAACAGTATATGTCCATTATGGATAGAAAAGATAAAAACAGAACATATTAACACTCAGACAAAATCGGAAGCTCTTATATAGAGTACAAAAAAGTAAATATGTAAATAAAATACTATATGCAATACAGACAGCTCGAAAAAATGTGGAAGAAATAAATAAAGACAATCAAGCACATTATACATTTACCGTATTCTTGCGATTATAGGTCGCAAGAGTGCATAAGACGCACCCCTATTTTCAATCCAAAATCTGGAGGAAAATGTCTACGTGAGATAATAATACGCACCCAATTTTCCTAACAAAATGAAACAAAAAAATGAAAAAAACTCGGCAAGTTGTTGTTATTTATTCCCCCACATTGTTTTTTTATTCGTACCTTGGACGTTTTGTCTGTATTTTCCCCATCATAGTTTGCTATGTCCGTAATTTGCCGACTCTATGTCCGTGATTACCCGGTCCGTATTTCACCGTTTTCTAGTATCTTCAATTACAACGTGAACTCGGTAGTACACGCTTCACTATAACACGTGCTCGGTTAGTACACGTTTGTGCATTGGCTCCCGATTTGTTTGCCTATTTCTATATCAAAATCGTGTTAAATGTTTAACAGACTATTGTCATAAATCGTGTTATATTTGCGATCATATTGCTGCCGAAAGTGGTATTATATTGTTAATTATTGTTTGCGGTATGTATTACCTCTTTTCAACACCATTTACGGAAACTATTTTCGAAATCAATATCGGCGAAATATGGCGACAGATCTGCGTGCGTATAATCCAGTGTTTTTTTAACCCGTTCCTTTCTGAATACACATTCACGGATATGAAATTTATTAAATATTTTATTTTTATTTTTGTTATTTCTCACTGACAGTATATGTTGTCACCACTCATTTGAACTGTCTCGACGAAACGGTTTAAATGGTGATCGCAGCATATACTTCCGAGTGCATAAAAGGAAAATATTTAGGATTTTCCGCAAACATAAGCATATTCTGAGCAAAAATTTGGGTTACTGATTAAACTAGATTGGTCAGTAAGCGAGGCTTACGGAATACCCCCGCGTGGGCCCAGGTACCCCTAAAATATGTACAAATTTCCAAATGTATGGGCTTGTGACCTTGACTCTGGGATTAGCGCGAGCGGCATGAACGTGAATTTGTCACAGGGTGGTAGAGGTCCATTGGAGCAATGAGTGTGTGAAATGTGAAGCAGATCCGAGCAAGGAAATAGAAGTTATAACCGATTTCTCTGATGTTAAGTTTTGTAAAGAGACTACCGTATAACCTCGCTATTAACGCCCCCACGGAGGCGTTACATTTTACAAAAGGGGGGGGTGGGGGGGGGGGGGGGGTGGGGGGGGGGCGTTTATTAGCCAGTAAAAAAAAAAGAAAAAGAAAAAAAAAAAAAAAAAAAAAAAAAAAAAAAAAAAAAAAAAAAAAAAAAAAAAAAAATAAAAAAAAAAAAAAAAAAAAAAAAAAAAAAAAAAGAAAAAAGAAAAAAAAAGAGAAAAATTATTTACCAAAGACCGCCAATTTCAAACCACAAATAAGGATTTAAGGATTATTTGTGTTTGAAATTGGCGGTCATTGGTTAAAATTATTATTACTTTTTATTTTTTTTATTAGGGGGGGAGGGGGGGGGGGCGTTTATTAGCCAGTAAAAAAGAAAAAAAGGAAAAAAAAAAAAAGAAAATTACCAAGGACCGTCAATTTCAAACACAAATAAGGATTTAAGGATTATTTGTGTTTGAAATTGGCGGTCATTGGTAAAAAAAATTATTTGTTTTTTTTTTATTTGGGGGGGGGGGGGGGGGGGGGGGGGGGGGGGGGGGGGTTTGGGGGGGGGGGGGGGGGGATTTATTAGCCAGTAAAAAAAAAAAAAAAAAAAAAAAAAAAAAGAAAAAAAAAAAAAGAAAAAAAAAAAAATTACCAAGGACACTAATTTCAAACACAAATAAGATTTAAAGACTATTTGTGTTTGAAATTGGCGGTCACTGGTAAAAAAAAAAATTATTATTATTTTTTTATTTAGGGGGGGGGGGGGGGGGGAGGGGGGGCGTTTATTAGGAGGGGGGGGGCGTTAAGCCAAGGTTATACGGTATGTATGTGACGTTGACCTCGAGATGGGGATTTGTCACAGCATATGAAATATTAAGTATTTTCCATGAAAGAAATAGAAGTTATAACATATTTCTCTGATGTTAAGTTTTGTAAAGAGACTAAGTATGTGACCTTGACCTTGGGATCAGCGGGGGTTGGACACTCGTAGATTTGTGACAGCATGATAGTACAACCTTAGAGGAATGCACAAGTGAAATAATAAGAATTTTCAATGAAGAAGTTATAACTTATTTCTCTGATGTTAAGTTTTGTAAAGAGTATTTGACCTTGACATTGGGATCAGCGAGGGTTGGACGGTCATGGATTTTGCACAGCATGGTAGTAGAGCCTTACAGGAATGCATGTGTGAAATATTAAGCATTTTAGATGAAGGAAATAAAAGTTATAACAATATTTCTCTGATGTTAAGTTTTGTAAAGAGACTAAGTATTTGACCTTGACCTTGGGATCTGCGGGGGTTGGTTACGGTCGTGGATTTGGCACAGCATGGTAGTAGAGCCTTACAGGAATGCATGTGTGAAATATTAAGCATTTTAGATGAAGGAAATAGAAGTTATAACAATATTTCTCTGATGTTAAGTTTTGTAAAGAGACTAAGTATTTGACCTTGACCTTGGGATCTGCGTGGGTTGGACGGTCGTGGATTTGGCACAGCATGGTAGTAGAGCCTTACAGGAATGCATGTGTGAAATATTAAGCATTTTAGATGAAGGAAATAGAAGTTATAAGAATATTTCTCTGATGTTAAGTTTACGGACTAAGTAATTGACCTTGACCTTGGGATCTGCGGGGGTTGGACGGTCGTGGATTTGGCACAGCATGGTAGTAGAGCCTTACAGGAATGCATGTGTGAAATATCAAGCATTTTAGATGAAGGAAATAGAAGTTATAACAATATTTCTCTGATGTTAAGTTTATCCGGACGGACGGACGCACGGACGGACGGACGGACAACCTGACTCCAGTATACCCCCCCTCAACTCGTTGCGGGGGGTATAATAACCATGATGCGAGGATGAAAGCTGCACGTTCGCCACATCTGCGGCACACATCAAAAAGCGTATTGACCAATCAGTGCAATTTCAAAACATAGCCTAAAGGTCACACAGTTTACAATCTCGTGCTGAATGATGACATCAGATAAGCGCCTGTTAGTTGACACGCTTGTGTGTTATAAATTTTTTTCCACAAAGCAACACACGACATCAGATAAGCGCCTGTTAGTTGACACGGTTGTGTGTTATCGATTGTTTTCCACAAAGCAACACACAACTTTCGCCTACAGTACCGGTATGTAATATTTCAAAATCAGTTGTATCTTCAGTAAATGACGCTGAAAGCAGCCTATAGATATGACGAATTTGCATTGTCCGCTGACGTAATTATAATGTTTTTAATTAGAGATTGGCGAACATTGTAAACCATGTGCAGACTACGCGAATCCACCGCCTGGTTTGGTCGCTAATTCAATAAGCCGGGATTTGTCAGAGATAGAGACCCAATTCACATAAACACGTTTGCCGTGTCATAGAGTCTGGTTCTCGGTAGTATTGTTTCACTTGGGACGCATCAGACAGGGTACCAGTTTAGTGACGAATACGAAACTGACGTCAACAACCGCGTGTGTTGATATTTGATATGGCTTTGTGTTGTAAATCTTGACACGCGGTGTGTTTGATGTCGGCCAGCTGACTTAGGCTTGCCACTTTCATCAGTTTTATAACTTTGCATTATTGCATTATGCATATTGGGATTTACAGCAATATTTTTCACGGCAAAATGACACCGACCGATATGGGCCCGGTAAATGTTTTCAAAAGGTAATTAAAATGATAGAGGCAAGATTGTGATTCGGCAGAGAAAAAGGTCGACCGGATCTGATCTTGGTATACACTGTTCGCCTTCGGTATAGCAAATGTGTACCGAATGTGACACAGGGCCGGAACGAGTAAGGTGCGAGTAAGGCGCGAACTGTTTAGAATATTCCAATACCGGATTTTACCCCTAAGACTAACAACAACAACAACAACAAATATAGGAACGCATTTTTTTATTATTTTTTTTGTCGTTTATGTCAATATTTCGGGTGGAAAAAAATGCTAATGTATCTACATGTATTTATAAGACGCAGGGGCTTTCTGGGATACAAATCTGAGTAAAAAAAATGCGACTTATAATCGCAAGAATACGGTGGTATACATATGCATAGATAATGATAATTGTAAAACAACACAGGTCTATTTGATATGAACACAAATGGAAATCCTTCTTTCCTTCTTCCTATATTTCTCTTCATCATCTCCCCAAACATAATACTCTCTTCTAAACACTACTTTCTAATACATTGTGTATGTGACTTGTCTAGTATAATTATATACTATTATCATCATTATGTTCAATTTGCTATACAATGTACATGATGTATTGAAAAGTAAAATAAAACATTTAATCATAAAAAAAATTAAAAAATAAATAACAAAAAACGAGGCAAAGCCACGAAGGTCAGGTTTTTTCCAAGCATAGACACTTGGATAACATAATTATACCCACTTTTTGTAGACTAGATGGTCGTGGCCTGCATGTCGCGCCTTGGAGCGAGGCATGGACACTAACAAAATAGATATAGTAGATGGAAAAACTTTAACCAAACAAGAAATGCGTCTGTCGAACGCGGATGCCACCTGCAGCATAATTTGAAAAACTGTGACAAATTGGTTAACCGAAAAGTGTGACGGACGGACGGACGGACAAACAGACGGACGGTCCAAACACTATATGCCACCCGTTTCTTCGAAACCCGGTGGCATAAAAACTTTAACCGGACACACGGAAGTACGTACGGACGGACGGACGGACGGACGGACGGACGGACGGACGGACATATGCCGACGATATCGCGCTTTCCGCAAGTGGGCGCGACAATGATGATAAACACCCATGTGAAGTATCAAGGTAATGGGTGAAGCAGTTGCAGAGATCTAGTACACGAAAAAAAATTAACAAAAACATTCCAAGTAATTTGACCTTGACATTGGGCACAGGGACCGCACGGTTGGGTGAGTAGAATGAAAATATGGATGATGATAAACACCCATGTGAAGTTTCAAGGTAATGGGCGAAGCAGTTGCAGAGATATAGTATAACAAAAAACTTTTAACCAAAAATTTTTAACCAGACGTACGTTAAAAAGTTAACGTTGAAAATGGCTAAGTCAATTAGGTAGAAATAGTAGGTGAAGGTAAAAAAAATGGTCACATGTTGGATAGTTGTATGTGGTGGGCACCCCTTGGTTATGAAGCTGTGAAAGTTTGGTGGTCCTAGGTGGTACAGTACCAAAGAAATGGACTTAAACACGAAAACTTAACATTGTAAACGCAAAAACTTAACATTGAAAAGTCGACTGCGCGGAAAAAATGGGTCAAGTTTAAAAAAAGGTAACATGTTGGATAGTGATATGTGGTGGGCACCCTGATTATGAAGCTGTGAAAGTTTGGTGGTCCTAGGTGGTACAGTAACAAAGAAATGGACTCAAACACGAAAACTTTAACATTGATTGTGGACGCCGCCCGCCCGCCCGCCCGCTTTCGCCAATCCAATAGCCTGGATTTTTTTCCCAAAAAAAACATGGCTAAAAATTGGGAAATTCTATGTCGAAAAGGGGAAGATAATCCATGACCGGGGGTCGAATACAAAATCGAAATTCACTTCTACATCTACACACACTTTAATGAAGGCACACGCCAAGTACCTACCTATTATGGTTAAAAAGAATTACTTCTTACAAGAAATGTGACAGACGGACGTACGTACAGACATCCATGATGAAACAATATAATCAATACCAGAGATGTTGAATTAAAATCGAATGTCACTTTGTGCATATACACTCCATAAGGAAGGCACAAACCAATTTTGAAGTCCCTGCCTATTACGGTTAAGTCGAAAAGGGGACATAATTCATAACCGGGGGTAAAATCAAAAATCGAAATTCACTTTGCGCATCTACACACCATAAAGACGGCATACATCAAGTTAGAAGTCGCTACCTATTACAGTAAACACGTTTTACTTCTTATCAGGCGAATTTGGCGAATTTGGCGAATACTATGTCGAAAAAGGGAGATAATCCATGACCGGTGGTCAAATCAAAAAGCGATATTCACTTTGCACATCTACATACCACAAGGAAGGCACACACCAAGTTAGAAGTCCCTATCTATTAAGGTAAAAATGGCGAAATTCTACACTCTGTAAAGAAGGTAGACAACAAGTTTGAAGTCCCTACCTATTACGGTACTTTTGTTTTTACTTTTTACAAGAAACATGACGTACTGACGTACAGACGTATAGACAGACGGGGGACACCCATGTCGAAAACAATATACCCATTTTTGTTTTCAAACAGTGGGTATACTTATATAAGCAATCCACCCCAAACGTTAAGTTTATGATAGCGCCAACTCAATGACCTTGACTTTGGTATTACTGGTGGTCGGATGGTCATGGATTTGTCACAGCCTGCTAGAGGACCATCACAGGAATACATGTGTAAAATATCAACAAGTTCTATCTAAGGCCAGTTTTTTTTTTATTAGTTGGTTTACAGATCCGCCGACCCGATTTTTTGACAATGTGGAAAAAAATAAAAAATTTAATTTCCGATTTTTGTTTAGATTTTTTGATCGGAGGTAAAAAAATCTAAAAAAAAATCGGAAATTAATTTTTTTATTTTTTTCCACATTGTCAAAAAATCGGGTCGGCGGATCTGTTGTTTTTTTTGCTGTGCCGAGAAAAGTAAGTGGCGGAAACCGGATCTTAGCAGCAGCGACAACAATGGACGATTCGATATGATTTGATATATCTCCAATATGATTTGATATATCTGCGTTTCAGATTGAATGCAAAAATTCAAAACCTTAACGCTCGGGTAAATGGCCTATATTTTCTGTTTTCTTGCTCCGATGTGCTTCATATTTCATGTATGCGTTCTTCCTAGGGTCCTCTACCGCCCCGCCAAAAATCCACACTCGTGCCACCCCCACTGATATTCGTTTCAACTATATCGCCGCTTCGTTGTCTTGTATTTAATTATACCAGATACGGTATTAATATGTACGCATTGCGCAACCCATTCACAGTGATCAAAATTCAACAGTATGTGAATATGAAACTGAGTTGCTATGTAGAATATAAAGAAACTTGCTGAACCGACTCCCTACAAACTCTTGGTCCGAGACGATGCCGGTTAACACAAGTTTCACTCTATCACAATCACTGGCCTTTTTGTTTTTTACCGACCACAAACCGACACAACCATGAGCCTTAAAAAGGTGAACCGACCCAACCATGTGCCTTAAAAATGTGATTTTTATGGTGTTCGGACCGTCCGTCTGTCCGTCACACGTTCGGTTAACCACTGCGTAACAGTTTCTCAAACCGGCCTTATCTTCTACATAAGTTGCTCAAGTTCTTCAATATTTCAACACATCATTCATTGGTATGTGTGCTATACCTGCCTTGTCATACTTTATATTACCTTGACCTTTTGACCTTCACAGGGCTGCTGAAAGGACTTAGCAATTTCGGTTAACCAGTTTGTCACAGTTTCTCAAACTGGCCATAGCATCTACATAAGTTGCTTAACTGCTTCAATATTTCCATACTTCATTCATTTGCATGTATGCTACACCTGCCTTGCCATACTACATATGACCTTCACCCTTTGACTTAACACTTTTGGTTCACCCGTTTGTCAGTTTCTTCAATATGCCGCCGGTGGCATCCGCGTTCAACACATTTTTTTTTTATTTATTTCCCCGACCGACCCAACCCTGTGCCAAAAAGAATAAAAAAATTGAAAAAACTTTTTTTTATTTTTATTTTTTTCCGACCGACCGACCCGATCTCGCGGAAAAAAAATCCGTAAACCAACAAATAAAAAAAAAATGGCCTAAGGAAACCAATGTTATAAGACATTTACCCCAGCGTTCAACTTGTGGATGCCGACAACACTGACGCCAACGACAGACGCCGTGTGTATGCTTCCCCAATGTCAAGTTTGTGACTATCACACTAAGCACTAAGATTGTGACCTTGGGGATAGCGTGGGTCTGAGGGTTGTGGATTTTTTCCTCCAATGTTAAGTTTGTGAATGTATTAAGACCTTGATCTGCCGGTCGGGCAGGTACAATTACAATCTACTCGCAGACAAAAAAGAGTGCCGAAGGTCACAAAATACGCCCGTCTAGGCAAGGCCAGTCAACAAGGGGAGATACATCACTGAAAACAAATAGTGTTCTTCGTCTTGCCATGATAAACATGTACCAAATTTATTTACAATCTGTCAAGTAGAACTTGAGTTATTGCATGGACAATTAGACAGAATGCGAAAATTAGAAATGGCTGCCAAGGGGATTAAGTCATCGGAAATGTTTGAAAATAAAGAGGCTTCTTTTTCTTGCTGTGACAATGATATATACTGAGTTTGGTTATGATCAGTCGACTATCACTTAGTTATTGCGTGGACAGCGATACAAAGTGCCAAGGGAAGATAAGTCATCAGAATGTTTTGAAAATCAATAGGCTGTGATAAACATCTGTACCGAATTTGATTTTGAGTGGTCCAGTAGAACTGAGTTATTGCGTGGACAAAGATACAGAGTGTCTTCGGAAATGTTTGAAAATTAGTAGGCATCTTCGTCTTGCTACGATCAACATGTATATGTTTGGTTATGATCGGTCAAGTAGTTATTGCGTGGGCAAGGATACAAAGTGCAAAAATTAAAAATGGCTGCCAAGGGGAGACAAGTCATAGGATTTTTTTGAAAATGAATGGAGTATGGAGTTTTACCGTAATAGGTAGATACTTGGTATATATCAAATTTGGTTACGACGTGGTTAGAAGCCGTGTGTATAGTTTCAGATCGACTGACTGAAAGGTTTTAGATCAGTAGTGTACACAAACTATGTACCCTATATAGAATTGCAAACAAAGATGTAGAAAAAAATGGGTAAGTTAAAAATGTGATATTTTTGTTAAAAATATATTTTGGCATGCATGATAGAGAATCATCAGATGGATGCATGTATGAAATATCAAAGTGCTCCTGTAACGAAACAGAAGTTATACAAAAGTTACCACAACATTAAGTTTATGAACACACCAAGTGGTCGTGGATTTGCTACAGCATGATAGCGAATCACCTGAGGAATGCATGTATGAAGTAGTATCAAGGTGTTCAATGAAAAGAAACAGAAGTTTAAACCCCAACGTTAAGTTTGTTGACACACATAGTGTGTGACCTTGGGGTAAGGGGATGGTCGTGGATTTGCTACAGCATAATAGAGGATCATCAGATGAATGTATATATGAAATATCAAGGCGTTCCCTGTAACGAAACAGAAGTAATAAGAAATTTACCGCAGCGTTAAGTTTATGACCATGCTAAGTTTGTGACCTTGATCTTGGGGGTAAGGGATGGGCGGTGGGTGGTGGATTTGTTACAGCATGATAGAGGTTCATCAGATGAATGCATATATGAAATATCAAGGCACTCCATGTAAAGAAACGGAAGTTGTAAGAAATTTACCCCAACAATAAGTTTATGAACGCACTAAGTTTGTGACCATGACCTTGGGGTAACGGATGGGCGGTGGGTCGTGGATTTTCTACAGCATGATAGAAGGTCACCTGAGAAATGCATATATGAAATATCAAGATATTCCATGAAAGGAAACAGAAGTTATAACACATTTACCCCCAACGTAAAGTTTGTGGACACACTAAGTTTGTGACCTTGACCTTGGACTAAGGGGTGGGTCGTGGGTCATGGATTTTCTACAGCATGATACAGATGAATGCATGTATGACATATCAAGGCGTTCCCTGTAACAAAACAGATTTTATAACAAATTTACCCCAACATAAAGTTTATGAATGAGCATGTGTGAAATAGTAAGCATTTTAGATGAAGGAAATACAAGTTATAACATATTTCTCTGATGTTAAGTTTTGTAAAGCGACTAAGTATTTGACCTTGACCTTGGGATCATCGGGGGTTGGACGGTCGTGGATTTGGCAAAGCATGGTAGTAGAGCCTTACAGGAATGCATGTGTGAAATATCAAGCATTTTAGATGAAGGCAATAGAAGTTATAACAATATTTCTCTGATGTTCAGTTTAGTGACCGACACACGAACGGACGGACAACCGGACTCCAGTATACCCCCCCCCCCCCACAACTCGTTGCTGGGGTATAATTAGACAAGTTTTTAAACAGTGAAAGTGTGGGACGAAAGACCAAAAAGATGAGACGATACAGACAAAACATTTATAATGATAGTGAGGCTGCTAAAAAGTCTTTTTTCTGAAACTTTCAAAATGACAGTGCTATGCACAAAAACAACTGATTCAATATGGTGTTAATTGTTAAGTGTTCAACTATTGGTGTTACTAATTTACTGTTAATAAAAAGTTGCCTTGATTCATAACAAAGTGTATGTGGTTATATCAACAATATGTGTGACATTTATGTACATGTAGTGTCTGTGACAATTTAGTGTACAAAAATGTTATATAATAGCATAGTTGTACTATACCGCACCACATGTAGTTACATGTACAATTGGTAGTGTCTGTAGCCCCATAATGTGATTTCACAAAATGGCACTACTTGTCATTTTCATTATCATATAAGAAAGATGATTAGCTTAATACTACAATGGTAGTGTAGTTGCTCTATACCTCTTGACACTGACTCATTTTAGCCAATTACTGTAATTTGGGAACACATATAATTGACAATTTTGTACAAGTAACAGATGTTAGAAAACATAAATAAGACATGTTTGTAAGGTAATTGCTTTTTCACTGCTTAATAACTACCTTACTACCTGTGCATGAAATAAATCATAACCAAGTTAATTAATTGCACACAATTAATTGTGGTAAAAATCGGCATTATCAGATATAATAACATGTGTAGTGTATGTAGCCCCTCTGCCGAATTTGGTGTAACGTCATATATATATGTAGCACATGCAATTGTAATGTGACTATGTGTTTTATTTTATTAACCGATGAAGCTACTATATTAAGAACTGATTTTGTATATATAGTGACATGATTGCAAGTCGTATTGCTATATGCAAGCGCTTGCTATTTGGCAATGCACATCAGACACTTTTGAAAGGTATTATATTATATATATATATATCAACTAAAAATAACAAACATTGTGAAATTAGTTTGTTCCTGACCAGTTCTTTACAAAAACACTATAAACACCATAAATACACACTGTACATTATCACAAGCCCATGTTATACATTTAAATGTAGTGTCTGTAGGCCCATGCAGCCAGGCGTGTTTTCGGTAGCACAGTTTCAAAACGAGGAACCTGATCCAAAAATGGAAAATTATTTCTAATTTTAGTTTTTATTATTCATACTCACCTGAATGGTTGCAAACTGATAGGTTGCTATTAAATCGTCCTAATAATAAAAATCTGCCTACCCTAATCACTCAAATAACCCACCATAGACCATTCCGCTCTACCCACAGCCAATTGGCTAGTCCGCTATTTAGACTCCTCCTATTATTGTTAGGTATACAGCTTCAAAAGTAAATCATTTCCATATGGAAATGAAACTGCTAGATAAAAATAGCCTGAAGTATACTAAGTAGGGAGAAGATAAAACCATCAAGCGGGGACGGGAGGAGGGTGTACCTTACCACCATTCAGGTGAGTATGAATAATAAAAACTAAAATTAGAAATAATTTTCCATTTTTATGTCTTCAAACTAACCTGAATGGTTGCAAGAATTCGTAGTGATGGTGGGAGGTATTCTCACTACTCATACTCGACCGGAATGATAAGGCAGATTAAAAACCCTCGAAAGAGACAAAATATAAACATAAGTCTAGGTAAAACTTGGTGTTACATATAATGTAATAACAAAGACTCACCCTAGAAGCCTAGGAGCGCCCAATCCGGCCCCCCCTTTTCAAGCGATAGTAGGTGAGGGATGGTAGACGACAATCACCACCACGTTAGTCATGTAGCCTGATACGGAGACTGCGACAGGCTACCCCTGGAAACCCGACGGAGAATGCTCATGGTATAGCTGTGCTGATAGACGAGACCTGGACGGATGCTGTCGTCTGGCACTCACATACAACAAACTCAACCGAGATTAATATAAAGTCTGAACTTTCTATGGCGAAAAACAACTCGTCCATATAGAAAATGCATATGAAACGTCCTAAGCACTAAGATCAGCCTAACCAGGAAGTGCTAAGGCGTAAAGCTGGCCATAACAGACCAAACCATAAACATCCAAAATCAAGAACATAAGTTATGACACAATATCATTGTGACCATTTGAACTACATTGTTCGCTAAACAATTAGAACAAAAATTTGATAATTGAACGGTAAAACTAATCTTTTAGCAACACCGGTGCAACAACTGATTAGGTTGCCTTTCCCTAATCGAACATGTACACATAAAAAACTCATGGGCCAGCGTGATGAAAAGTGGAACCCTTCATCACCAAAGTCACCCGTACATGATGAAAAGCAAGTGAAGCTCATCCGGAGGTGAACCACACTTCCCAACCCATTACTCGACTGGAACTGTAATGATAAAACCGAAAAATCGGGTTATCAGAAAGAGAACCAGTCGAGCGCAAACAGGTAGATCCAACAGCCTCTAAAAGTGATGCTACAGGCTGACTAACCCACCACTTCACCTGCTGCCACTAACGGACCCAGTTGCATCACATCACCTGCCTGTTCAGAAAGTGATCGGAGATAAAACTTCGAAAAAGTATTATAATTCTTCCAAGTTGCCGCTCGCATGACCTTCCTGACGGAAACGCGACCGAGCGAAAAGCCCACGAGGTAGAAACTGCCCGTACCTCGTGCGGCTTAGGTCTAAATTTCACCGCTGCAGAGCCACTTACTGAAGTGTAAGCTCTAGTAATGGCTCTACCTATCCAGCGGGAGATAGTAGATTTCGATACCTCCCGCTGGCCTAATGTCGGAATAAAGAAACGCTTACGATTGGACCTAATGTTCTTAGTTTTCCGAATATAGTGCTTGACCGCACGGACTGGACAGAGAGTGCGATCAACCGCTGCTGACAGACGGGACGGAGGGAGGCCAGGAACCAGAATAGGTTCCATATCATGAGACGAGGGATTGTGTGTCTTAGGAAGGAAACCCGGTTCATAGGAGAAAGAAACGGAGTTCCTGCCCACAGACATGTGCTGATCGGCCATCCAGAAAGCATGGAGCTCACCTCTACGCTTAGCAGTAGCAAATGCCAGAAGAAAAGCGGTTTTAATGGAACAATTCAACAAGGTGGCTGAAGCCATAGGCTCATAAGGGCTCTTGGATAACGACACAAAACGCAAGACAGATTCCACCTGGGCGTGGAAGAACGCGACACAAATCGCGCTCTAGCAAAATGTGCAATCATGGCCGACAATTTGATGTCAGTGCCCAGAAATTTCGCTGCGCCATTAGAAAACCGAAGCACGCTGGACAGAGCCGCTCTATACCCACGGATGGCCGAAAACAGATAATTTCTTAGTATGAAAAAGAAACAAAAGAAACTCACCTATCTCACCTATAGTGGGATTGAGTGGATCAACCGACTGTTGATGACCCCAATCCACCCAGGCTCTCCCACTTAGCGTCATACAACTTAGTGGTGGAGGGCGTTGAGACTGAGCGATAACCTTGGCAGCGTCTTCTGAAAAACCATCGCGTCTGACGGCTGCTGATAACCGCCACGCGTGAAGGTTTAGCATCCGCACATTGGAGTGAAAGGTCTTCCCTGCATGCTGAGGACAGAAGATCCTGACTGACCGGTAGAACTACGGGGTGTTCCGTCAGCAGTTCCAACAGTATGACGAACCAACTCCTGGTCGGCCAACACGGGGCCACCAGCGTGATCAGAGACTGATCGTCTCGAATCTTCCGTAAGACTCGGGGCAACATCACGAACGGTGGAAATGCATACCCGTCCAGATTGGTCCACGACAAGGACATTGCGTCTACCGCCAATGCCCGATGGTCGGGAACGGTGACACATACAGAGGTAACCGGTTGTTGAGTCTTGTCGCAAACAAATCCACGAATGGGAGCTCCCCATCTGGACAAGATCGCACTGGACACCGACGGAAGCAGGGACCACTCTGTCAGAACAGGGGAGGACTGCCGGGACAGATAGTCCGCTAACACATTCTTGCGTCCCGCTATGTGCCGGGCTCGCAAGGAGATGTGTCTGGCGTGACACCACAGCAGCATCTCCCGCGTCAAAAGACACAGTCGGATTGAATGTGTCCCACCTTGCTTGTTGATGTAAGCAACCACTGTCGTGTTGTCGGTCGAAAAAACCAGCACCACCTGTCGATCAGAACGGATTCCGCCGCAGTCAATCCTCGGAATACTGCCAAGAGCTCTAACCTGTTGATGTGTTCCCGAGCTTCCATCACCGACCATAGACCCGACCAACACAGACCGAGGGGTTCCAGATAAGCCCCCACCTGTGACCGACGCATCTGTGGACAGAAAACGAGTCGAAGGAGGTAACACCATGGGAATTCCCTGTAGGAACCTGTCCTCCACTGCCCACCATCTCAAATGGCGTTTGAAGACGGTGACCAGAGGTAAAACCCGATCCAAAGGATCGCGGCGCGGCCTCCACAGCCCGAGTAAGTAAAACTGGAGAGGCCGCAGATGTAACCTTCCCAGCACCACATACTCCGCAGCTGCTCCCAGAACGCCCAGGAGTGACAGAAACTGCCGGACTGACAGAGATACCCTGTCCAGTACCTGGAAAACTTTGGTCAAAATGCCTCGCACCCTGTCCAACGGAACCCTGATGACCGAACGATCGGTCAAGAAGTTCATTCCCACATAAGAAAAATCCTGTGTGGGAATCAACTCCGACTTCTCGAGATTGGGAATGAGACCTAGCCGAATAACTAACCCCCAAACCACAGCCAGATTCCGTCTGAGCGAATGACGCATTGATGGTGAATCAACCAGTCGTCCAGATACTGGAGCAGAGAGACCCCCAGACGCCTGGCCTCCGCTGCCACTGTCTCCATGAGAATTGTAAACACACGAGGAGCAGTCGTCAACTGAACGGCAGCACTCGGAACTGAAACACCCTGTTCTCGGAGACAAACCTGAGAAACTTCCGAGAGCACCTGCGGATGGGCACGTGGAAGTACGCGTCCTGCAAATCTATGGAAACGGCCAGTCTCCCAGGACGGACAAATGGCGCTGCGGATAGACTGAGACGTCTCCATCTTGAAATGTTCCGATAGGACAAATTCGTTCAGAACAGACAAGTCCAGGATAGGACGTAGGCCCCCGTTCCTCTTCGGAACTACAAAAAGATGACTGTAGAACCTCGGAGAGGACACGTCCTGAACCTCCTCGATGGCTCTCTTCTCCAAGAGTGAAGCTACCTCTCTGGAGAGAGCCTCCCTCTTGACCAACTCCCTGTAGGGAGTCCATAGGGGAGGACCCCTTCGCAAGGGGGGTGGACCGTTGAAAAACGGGATGGCGTAACCATGGCGGATTACATCCCGTACCCAATTGGATCGAGTTATCCTCTCCCACTGGAGAGGAAATAACGCGATCCTGCCTCCTACAGGAGCGGAGACAAGTGACATGGGCTGGTCCTCCCCAAACGAAACGGCCCCAGTTAGCCTATCTGGTCCTCCTCCGAGGCCTGCGGCCGGAGAAACCACTCCTACCTCGGCCCCGAGCCGACGACACACCCCTGGGAACCGACCCCACAGGAGGTTGAAGGTACGGAGCCGCTGACTGAACCCTCGGAACCGTCGCTGAAGGTATAGACCCACGGTTCAAAAACAGCGAAGACCCAGTGTTCCTACCCCACTTAGCCTGAGAAGGACCACGAACCACTGAAGATGCTTGCCTCTTACGAGCGCCGCTCTGGTTGGATCGTGACCAACCCTGGTCATGAACAACCGCTCCTGGCCGAAAAATCATCCTTGGCCGCACGTTCACACCTGCCTCCAAACAAGGAATCAGATGTGATCGGAGCTGCCCTGAGCAAGTCTCTGGCAGAACAGTCAAAACAGAAGAGCGGTCTAGCACAGCATCTCTCCTGGACAAAAGAATGTCCGTAGAAGCAGCTAAAGAAGTGCTAAGAATGTGCTTCGAAGCACGAGCAGCCGACTGCAGCACTGCGTTCAGAGAAGACGAATCATCCTGATTGATCGCCTCCTTAGCTGCCCCCAAACATAGATCAATATGTGAAGCCATCGCCACAATAGAACGAAGTTTAGAATCAGCAGAGTCCCATGCCTTAACAAAGTGTAAACCAGGACCTGGTTCACCCGATACCCCAATCGCCGAAGCGTCCTTATCCAAACAGGGTGGTCTCAAAGGCCAAGCCGAATTATGGGGCGAATAGAATTTCGATCCCTGTGTGAGACTCAAAAACTTTGGCACACGAGAACCCGCAGTCGCCAAATTCTTGCCCAATGCACACTCAATCTCCTTAGCCAGAAGACCGACCGTAGGAGAGAAAGGGAGCCTAGGTAACACTTTCGTTTCCACCACCGAATCAACCTCATACAAGGAATGAACCCGAGGGACAGGAGGAGGTAGAGGTGGACACACCTCTGCAGGAAGCAGAGTGTAAATCGCATTGATAGAATCCAAAAGAGAAGGAGGAAGCGAATCCAACTCCCCCTCTACCTCAGAGTCTTGACCACCGTTACCGTCCATAGGAGTGCCATCTAGACCCAAGGGAAGCGAACCATCTAGATCGTACAACTTCCCCTGTAAGCCCTCCCCCAACATAGTTGCCTGCCCAAAAGGCACCGACTGGCAGTCATCTACCACTACACGTGGAAGGCTAACCACCGGAGGATCCACTGGCACAGCCATCTGTTGTGGAGACGCAGACAAACCCACTAAGTTCTGGGACTTTGTCAGAGCCCCAGAACCTTAGCCATCTGATCTAACAGAGCTGAACTACTCGTAGAAGTCCTATGCGACCGTCTCCTACGACGAACAGGAGAACGAGATCTAGACGAAACAGTACCAAACCCTGAGAAAGAGCTCGAAGAAGAAGAGGAAGACCCAGAGCTCGAAGAGCTAACAGAACGTCTTCCTACCGGAAGCAGCCGACTGTCCAGAGAAGAAGGTATCTGAAGGAGAGTCTGATGCCCGGTGTCCGTTACTTGCCCGGTGCCCGATGGTTGCACGGTGCCCGACGGCAGAACGGTGACCGGCAGCTGCCCGGTGCCCGGTGGCTGCCCGGTGGCTGCCCGGTGGCTGCCCGGTGCCCGGTGACCGATGCCGGTGCCCGGTGCCCGGTGACCTATGCCCGGTGCCAGGTGACCGGTGCCTGGTGCCCGGTCCCTGATGACCGGTGCCCGGTTGATGACCGATGCCCGGTGCTTGACCGGTGCCCGGTGCCCGGTGCCCGGTGCCCGGTGCCGGGAGAGCCTCTACTGAGAGAGGCTGGGTCAGCTTCAAACCGGGTGATATAGTATCAAGAACCGGCCGAAACACCCCTGTGATAGGTATAGCCCTCTGCGACCCGGGTGATATGAGATCAGACACCGGCCCCAGCAGCCCGGTATCCCCTGTATGGACAACCGGCCTATCACTTAACACAACCTCCGAAACCTCAGACGGTTCCACTGCTCCCAAGAGCTGAGACTCGGACACAGACTTCTTCAGACGTGAGGAATGGGACCTTCTAGACCCAGCCTTGCCCCACGTCGACTCCGTCCAACGGACGGACAAAACACATGGCCTCTCCTTGCAACACCCGCAACAGGCAAAACACCTGTCCGTATGGGTATCCCAAGGAGAAGTCATGTGTCCACACGCAGCGCGTGATTGCGGCATTCTAACAAGTATTGTATAACAAAACCTGATAGAAGAAACGCAAAAACGCTACAAAAAATGTGTCACGGGAACGAATAACAATAAGACGAACCCGTAAGGGTACGAATCGCGTACACGCGAAAATATGTGACACAAAGAAAAAACACGTGAAAAACCCCAAAAAATGCAATGGAGAATAATCACGTAACACACAAGAGTGATAATAATATGTATTGAACGAAATATAATGACAAAAACGGCACAATACACGGCAGAAATTCAAAATAAGCACGAAATAAAGAGAGATCAAATATACCTGCACTCTTGATAGCGTCCTAAAATAATAGGAGGAGTCTAAATAGCGGACTAGCCAATTGGCTGTGGGTAGAGCGGAATGGTCTATGGTGGGTTATTTGAGTGATTAGGGTAGGCAGATTTTTATTATTAGGACGATTTAATAGCAACCTATCAGTTTGCAACCATTCAGGTTAGTTTGAAGACATAAAAACAGTTTTCACACAATATGGCCAACATATCGAAGTTAATATTTTTGCAAGAAAACATTGAATTGTATTTGATCTATTTTTTGGCTAATGTGACACACAAATTCCCTATATAACTGTGAGATACCCTTGCTACGTTTGGGACCTTGATCTTGGGATAAGGGATGGGCGGTGGGTCATGGATTTGCTATAGCACGATAGAGTATCATCAGATGAATGCATGTATGAAATATCAAGGAAACAGATGAAAGGAAACAGATTTTATAAGAGATTTACCCCAACGTTAAGTTTGTGCTATGTTTGTGACCTTGATCTTGGGGAAAGGGGTGGGGGTGGGTCATGGATTATCTATAGCACGATAGAGTATCATCAGATGAATGCATGTATGAAATATCAAGGCGTTCCCTGTAAAGAAACAGGAGTTATAACAAGAGGGCCATGATGGCCCTAATTCGCTCACCTGACTCCATGAACACCAGAGGAGAATGTGACATTGAGTTCATGTGTTTTAAAAAAATTGTGCTATTTTTAGATGGCGGTCATCTTGGATTAAGCGATGACTCATTTTACCAAATCTGAAAATGCTTCACCCAAGGATCTTAACTTACTATGAAATTTGGCCATCATCAGCCATGTGGTTTCTGAGAAAAAGACGTTCAAAATCTCGAATAAATGACCTTTTGGCGGCCATCATGGATGACATAATCATCCGATTCCGACAAATATTGCACCAGAGCAATCGCCTCATCGATACCTTCAATTTGATATATGACATTAGCATATTCGGTCAGGTCAAAAATAAAATTTGACCCCATGGGCCACGCCCATTTTTGACCCTGGGGTCACCATTTTCAAATTTGAAAGAGCATTGTATATCAATCATTCCTACCAAGTTTCATCAAAATCCGGCCAGCGGTTCATGAGAAGAAGATTTAAGAATTTGTGCTATTTTTAGACGGCGGCCATCTTGGATTAGCGACGACCTCCATTTTAACAAATCTGAAAAGGCTTCACCCATGGACCATAACTTTTAAGTTTGGCCACCATGGGCCAAGCGGTTCATGTGAAGAAGAATTTTGAAATCTCTAATAAAAGAACAACCTTTTGACCTTTCGGCAGCCATCTTGGATGACATAACCATCCGATTTCGACAAAAAATGCACCAGAGTGATCGCCTCATTGATACATTCGATTTGATATATATAACATGACCATATTCGGTCAAAAATAAAATTTGACCCCACGGGCCACGCCCATTTTTGACCCCGGAGTAATCATTTTAACAACTTTGAAAGAGCATTGTACATCGATCATTCCTTGCAAGTTACGTCGAAATCCGGCTAGCGGTTCATGAGAAGAAGATTTTTTAAGAATTTATGCTATTTTTAGACGGCGGCCATCTTGGATTAGCGATGACCTCCATTTTAACAAATCTGAAAAGGCTTCACCCATGGACCATAACTCTTAAGTTTGGCTACCATGGGCCAAGCGGTTCATGTGAAGAAGAATTTTGAAATCTAATAAAAGAACGACCTTTTGACCTTTTGGCGGCCATCTTGGATGACCTAACCATCCGATTTCGCCAAAAAATGCACCAGAGTGATCGTCTCGTTGATACATTCAATTTGATATATGACAAGACCATATTCGGTCAAAAATAAAATTTGACCCCACGGGCCACGCCCATTTTTGACCCCAGGGTCACCATTTTAACAAATTGGAAAGAGCATTGTACATCAATCAGTCCTACCAAGTTTTGTCGAAATCCGGTCGGCGGTTCTTGAGAAGTGGATTTTTGAAGAATTTGTGCTATTTTTAGACAGCGGCCATCTTGGATTACGTAATGATGTAATTTTAACAATTTTGTAATCCCCCTACCTAAGGACCATGACCATGAAGTTTGGTGACTATAGGCCCAATGGTTACCGAGGAGAAGACGTTTGAAAATGTTCACGGACGACGACGACGACGGATGACGGAAGGAAACAATAGCTCACACGAGCTTCGCTCAGGTGAGCTAAAAAGACATTTACCCCAACGTTAAGTTTATGATGTTGATCTTGGGGAAAGGGGGGGTCATTGATTTGCTGTAGCACAATAGAGGATCATCAGATGAATGCATGTATGAAATATCAAAGAGTTCCCTGTAAAGAAACAGAAGTTACACAACATTTACCCCAACGTTAAGTTTATGAACATGCTAAGTTTGTGACCTTGACCTTGGGGTTAGGGATTGGTGGTGGGTTGTGGATTTGCTACAGCATGATAGAGTGTCATCAGAGGAATGCATGTATGAAATATCAAGGCGTTCCATGAAAGGAAACAGATGTTATAAGACATTTACCCCAACGTTAAGTTTATGAATGTGCTAAGTTTGTGACCTTGACCTTGGGGTAATGGGTGGGCGGTGGGTCATGGATTTGCGATAGCACAATAGGGTCTCATCAGATGAATGCATGTATGAAATATCAAGGCGTTCCATGAAAGGAAACAGATGTTATAAGACATATACCCCAACGTTAAGTTTATGAATGTGCTAAGTTTGTGACCTTGACCTTGGGGTAAGGGGTGGGTCATGGATTTTATATAGCACAATAGAGTATCATCAGATGAATGGATGTATGAAATATGAAGGTATTCACTGTAAAGAAACAGAAGTTACACAACATTTACCACAACGTTAAGTTTATGAATGTGCTAGGTTTGTGACCTTGACCTTAGGGTAAAGGTTGGGGGGGTGAGTCGTGGATTTGCTACCTTGACCTTGGGGTAAGGGATGGGCGGTGGGTCATGTATTTGCTATAGCTTGATAGAGTATCATTAGATGAATCCATGTATGAAATACGAAGGCATTCCCTGTAAATATACAGAAATTACACAATATTTACCCCAAAGTTAAGTTTATGAACATGCTCAGTTTGTGACCTTGACCTTGGGGTAAGGATTAGGTGGTAGATCGTGGATTTGCTACAGCATGATAGAGGGTCATCAGATGAATGCATGTATAAAATATGAAGGCATTCCCTGTAAATAAACAGAAGTTACACAACATTTACCCCAACGTTAAGTTTATGAACATGCTAAGTTTGTGACCTTGATCTTGGGGTAAGGGTGTGGTGGTGGGTCGTGGATTTACTACAGCATGATAGAGGGTCATCTGAGGAATGCATGTATGAAATATCAAGGCGTTCCATGAAAGGAAACAGATGTTATAAGAAATGTACCCCAAAGTTAAGTTTATGAACATGCTAAGTTTGTGACCTTGACCTTGGGGTAAGGATTGGGTGGTGTGTCATGGATTTGCTACAGCATGATAGAGGGTCATCTGAGGAATGCATGTATGAAATAACAAGGTGTTCCATGAAAGGAAACAGATGTTATAAGACATTTACCCCAACGTTAAGTTTGTGGACGCCGACGACACCGGGGGTATGCCATAAAATCTTCTGCACGAAGTGCAGGCGAGCTAAGAAGGTGATATTCTTGGCTAAAAATAATTGGTTGACATAAGAACACCAAGGTACACATCGTCAATATGTGTAGAAGATGTGTGTATAGTTTCAGATCGATCAACTGAAAGGTTTCAGAGGAGTAGTGTACACAAACTCTGTACCCATTATAGAATTGCATACAAAAATGTAGAACAAAATGGCTAGTTAAAAAGGCGATATTTTTGCTAACAAATATTTTTTCAGCATAAAAACACCATGCTGCACCTCTTCAATATGTGTAGAAGATGTGTGTATAGTTTCAGATCGATCGACTGAAAGGTTTGAGAGGAGTACTCAGTAGTGTACACAAATAATGTACCATATAGAGAATTGCATACAAAAATGTATACAAAATGGCTAAGTTAAAAATGCGATATTTTTGTTAAGGAGTACTCAGTAGTGTACACAAACAATGTACCATATAGAGAATTGCATACAAAAATGTATACAAAATGGCTAAGTTAAAAATGCGATATTTTTGTTAAAAAATATTTTTTTCGGCATAAAAACACCAAGGTGCACATGTTCAATATGTGTAGACGATACTTGTATAGTGTCAGACCGATTGACTGAAAGGTTTTAGAGGAGTAGTGTACACCAACTCTGCAGTTTTTCTGTCCGCTGTCCGCCGGCCTGTCGTAAAACATAATACGTACTTCTTTTTTTTAAACGGTCGTATATACAGGAGCACCATGTGTAGAATAGAACATGTCACTAAACATGACTCCATGAACACCAGAGGAGAATGTGACATCGAGTTCATGTGTTTTTAAAAAAAATTTGCTATTTTTAGATGACGGTCATCTTGGATTAAGCGATGACTCATTTTACCAAATCTGAAAATGCTTCACCCAAGGATCTTAACTTCCTATGAAGTTTGGCCAGGATCGGCCATGCGGTTCCTAAGAAAAAGACGTTCAAAATCTCGAATAAATGGACCTTTTGGTGGCCATCATGGATGTTATAATCATCCGATTCCGACAAATATTGCACCAGACCTATCGCCTGATCGATGCCTTCGATTTGATATATGACATGAGCATATTCGGTCAAAAATAAAATTTGACCCCAATTTGACACCACGGGCCACGCCCATTTTTGACCCCGGGGTCACCATTTTCACAACTTTGAAAGAGCATTGTAAATCGATCATTCCTACCAAGTTTAGTCGAAATCCGGCTAGCGGTTCATGAGAAGATTTCTTTAAGAATTTATGCTATTTTAAGACGGCGGACATCTTGGATTAGCTATGATCTCCATTTTAACAAATCTGAAAAGGCTTCACCCATGGACCATAACTTTTAAGTTTGATTACCATGGGCCAAGTGGTTCATGTGAAGAAGAATTTTGAAATCTCTAATAAAAGAACGACCTTTTGGCGGCCATCTTGGATGACATAACCATCCGATTTCAACAAAAAATGCACCAGAGTGATCGCCTCATTGATACCTTCAATTTGATATATGACATGACCATATTCGGTCAAAAATAAAATTTGACCCCACAGGCCACAACTTTTAAAGAGCATTGTACATCGATCATTCCTACCAAGTTTTGTTGAAATCCGGTTGGCAGTTCTTGAGAAAAAGATTTTTGAAAAATTTGTGCTATTTTTAGACGGCGGCCATCTTGGATTACGTAATGACGTCATTTTAACAATTTTGTAATCCCTCTACCTAAGAACCATGACCATGAAGTTTGGTGACTATAGGCCCAATGGTTACCGAGGAGAAGACGTTCACGGACGACGACGACGGACAACGGACACATTGCGGTAACAATAGCTCACATGAGCTTCGCTCAGGTGAGCTAAAAATAGTGGATCATATGAAAGTTTAGCTAAATTCCATTTAAAGTTAAGATTCAAATTTATCTGTTGTATGCAAGCTTCTAAGAGTCATGGCGGCATTATTATCAAATATAGAAGTCGTATCAAATCCAAGATGGCCGCCGACGACCATCATTACGCAAACATTGTATTAGCGATCATACCTCACTATACCCCCAGTTACCTGTGTAAACAGGGGTATGATGAGGTAGCCGCGCAATAGGTAATGCGGTCAAATAGGTCACGATGCAGTGACTATTTTCGATCAATAACTTATGTTGTAAGCGATTGTAATGTGTATTTTCAATATTTATATTATTAAAATGTCATATCGATACCCCTTTAAGTAATATTTGTATATTTTAAATGTATTGATGAAGCGCATGAATATAATTAGTATTAATTAATCCAGCTTATATTGAGGCAAATCACACAGCCTTAAAACATAGTGCTGGAGTATAAACCATAGTATCGTATATTATTCATAAGTATATCACTATTAAACATTAATTACAATATGTATGCATATTATTAAAACAGTAGATGCTACCGCTGTTTCGCTATATGTGATATTTATAACAAATCTTTTTTTGTATTCGTCCGCGTACGGATTTCTGTCACACAAAGCGCCATTTTCAGTTCATATTTTGACCTGTGCATATGAACAGGACTAAGTTTAAACAACGCTCGATTCCGTCCTATTCAAATTTCTTTGCAGAATGTTCAGACTAACTACATAAATAATGCTGCTAAATAAGTGTTAACGGAACATGGTCATCACTAAAAGAAGAAACCAGTCGTATTATTTAAAAATAAGATTTACCAGAGACCTCATGGAGGCCGCCATTAATCCAGTGTAAACAATAGACCGTGTGATCCCGTTCCCCGAGTAGCCGCTGCTTAGTGAAACGGTGTGCTAATCATGATATTATTTTCCCCAATAATTGGAAACGGTTTGAATTTCTCGGTAAAAACTACGAACAAAATAACGATGTATATTTAACATTGGATATGCGTAAACGGTATTACTCTCTCATCGGATCGTCAGTTGTCGTCGATAGCGATTTAACGTACGGATCTGGTCTTAATTTATTGTCAACTTTCAACGCCATTTACAGAATATATGGCTAATTTTGGAAATAAATAACGGCAAATTACGATGACGTCTGCTCTGGAATATCTGTAATTTAAGGAAATCGATTATATTTTAAGGCTACATCTGTGACTAATTACGAATTTATGTATGGTCTTTGGCTACACCCGACACATTACACAGATCTAGTTGTAACACGTAACACGTCGCTTTGTGTGGGGAAAAAAATCGATAATGTGTAGTTGTGTGTGACGAGGTGTTGATCTGATGACACTACACACAGCTGTGACCCTTAGGCAATGTTTTGAAATTGACGTGTCGTTTTGATGTGTGCCGCAACACCTCACTGTCGGAGACAACATGACAATTAACGATATACTCTCGATTATACACAGATCTATTAGACGGCTGGTTATTTAAAATAAAGAGTAGTTCAGTACACCTTCGCCGATATTGTTTTTAGAAAATCAGTAATATTTTCCGTAAATGGTGTTGAAAAGTTGACAAAAATTCTATCACCGTATTTAGTTGTGCCGATATTGTTTTAAAAATCAGTAATTTTTTTTCCGTAAATGGTGTTGAAAATTGACAAAATATATAGCCGCATTTCTCCGATATTCGTTTAGAAAAATCACCAATATTTTCTGTAAATGGTGTCGACACAAATGCAGCGTTCACGCAGAATTCAAATAAAATAATAATAATTACAATAAATAGACGCGATGGCTACTGTGTTTGCGGCCAGTGAATTCTGGTCGTGGTAGCCACAGGCGCAGTTCGAACAGTGTTGTGAGCAGATGGAGGACAATAATTATTTCAAATTCATAAAAAAATGTTTGCTGTCCGAAAATTAATTAATTGTGACAGCCAAAAAAATAGATTTTGGAACAGTAAAACATTATATGGTATAGACAGTACCTCAAACTTAAACAAAAAAGTAACAAACTGTCTGTGTATATATTACTTAAAGACAGACACTTTCATTGTTGGCAAGTTTCTATCAATTTATAGGTATTTTTATTAAAATCATAAAATTGTGAAAATATTAAAATCACAAAAATAATATATATGGAGAAAAAAAATATATACCATGTCGAGGTTTGAACCACCGACCTTTCGGGAATCGGTAATTAAATCATTGAAGTCGGCGACCTTAACCTCACGACTATTGCGACATTTATGACAATCGCAGTTATACAGAAGTGCTATCAGGTGCTATCAGTGCTAAAGGTCATGGAAGAATGAACAGCCAAATACAGAAGTTTTATCTCAACTTTAAGATATGTTAAACAAGAGTTGTCAGAAGACAACAAAGCTCGCCTGTTGGCAGCCTTCATTCAAACTTGTCACAGTTGTATAAAAAACATGAATATTATATAACTTGACCTTGGGATAAGGGGTGTGCAGTGGACCTTGACATTGAGGTCAGTGGTGGAAGGTGGATTGTGGATTTGATATAGCATGATATAGCATATTAAGATGAATGCATGTATGAAATATCAATGCGCTTCCTGAAATGAGAAGGAAAACAAAATTTAACACAGCGTTAAGTTTATGAACAAACTAAGTTGGTGATTTTCTACAGCATGATAAGCTATTCACTGAGGAATGCATGTATAAATGTGCTAAGTTTGTGACCTTGGCCTTGGCAAAAGGGGTGGGGGGAGGGTGGGTCATGGATTTGTTGTAGCACAATAGAGTATTATCAGATGAATGCATGTATGAAATATGAAGGTGTTCCCAGTAAAGAAACAGAAGTTATAAAAAGACATTTACTCCAACGTTGAGTTTATGATGTTGATCTTGGGGAAAGGGGTGGGGTGGGTCATGGATTTGCTGTAGCACAATAGAGGATCATCGGATGAATGCATGTATGAAATATCAAAGCGTTCAAAGTGTAAAGAAACAGACGTTACACAACATTTACCCCAATGTAAAGTTTATGAACATGCTAAGTTTGTGACCTTGACCTTGGGGTAAGGGTTGGGTGGTGGGTTGTGGATTTGCTACAGCATGATAGAGGGTCATCTGAGGAATGTATGTATGAAATATCAAGGCTTTCCATCAAAGGAAACAGTCGTTATCAGACATTTACCCCAACGTTATGAACATGCTAAGTTTGTGACCTTGACCTTGGGGTAAGGGATTGGGGGTGGGTTGTGGATTTGCTACAGCATGATAGAGTGTCATCAGAGGAATGCATGTATGAAATATCAAGGCGTTCCATGAAAGGAAACAGATGTTATAAGACATTTACACCAACGTTAAGTTTATGAATGATGTGCTAAGTTTGTGACCGTGACCTTGGGGAAAGGGGTGGGGTTGGTCATGGATTTGCTATAGCATGATAGAGGGTCATCAGATGAATGCATGTATGAAATATCAAGGTGTTCAAAGTGTAAAGAAACAGAAGTTACACAACATTTACCCCAACGTTAAGTTTATGAACATGCTATGTTTGTGACCTTGACTTTTGGGTAAGGGTTGGGTGGTGGGTTGTGGATTTGCTACAGCATGATAGAGGGTCATCTGAGGAATGTATGAAATAGCAAGGTGTTCCATGAAAGGAAACAGACATTTACCCCAACGTTAAGTTTATGAATGTACTAAGTTTGTGACCTTGACCTTGGGGTAAGGGATGGGCGGTGGGTCATGGATTTGCTATAGCATGATAGTGTATCATCAGATGATGAATGCATATTTGAAATATCAACGCGTTCCATGAAAGGAAACAGATGTTATAATACATTTACCCCAACATTAAGTTTATGAATGTGCTAAGATTGTGACCTTGACCTTGGGGAAAGGGGTGGGCGGTGAGTCATGAATTTGCTATAGCACGATAGAGTATCAGCAGATGAATGCATGTATGAAATATGAAGGCGTTCCCTGTAAATAAACAGAAGTTACACAACATTTACCCTAACGTTAAGTTTATGAACATGCTATGAGGTGACCTAGACCTTTGGGTAACGATTGGGTGGGCGGTGGGTCATGGATTTGCTATAGCACAATAGAGTATCATCAGATGAATGCATGTATGAAATATCAAGGCGTTCCATGAAAAGAAACAGATGTTATAAGACATTTACCCCAACGTTAAGATTATAAATGTGCTAAGTTTGTGACCTTGACCTTGCGGTAAGGGCTGGGTGGTGGGTCATGGATTTGCTACAGCATGATAGAGGGTCATCTGAGGAATGCATGTATGAAATAACAAGGTGTTCCATGAAAGGAAACAAAAAGTTCCATGAAAGGAAACAGAAGTTATAAGACATTTACCCCAATGTTAAGTTTATGAATGTGATAAGTTTGTGACCTTGACCTTGAGGTAAGGAATGGCCGCTGGGTCATGGATTTGCTATAGCATGATAGATTATCATCAGATGAATGCATGTATGAAATATCAAGGCGTTCCATGAAAGGAAACAGATGTTATAAAACATTTACCCCAACGTTAAGTTTATGAATGTGCTAAGTTTGTGACCTTGACCTTGGGGTAAGGGCTGGGTGGTGGGTCATGGATTTGCTACAGCATGATACAGGGTCATCTGAGGAATGCATGTATGAAATAACAAGAGGGCCATGATGGCCCTAACTCGCTCACCTGACTCCATGAACACCAGAGGAGAATGTGACATTGAGTTCATGTGTTTTTAAAAAAATTGTGCTATTTTTAGACGGCGGCCATCTTGGATTAGCGATGACTCCGTTTTAACAACTGAAAAGGCTTCACCAATGGACCATTGGCCACCATGGGCCAAGCGGTTCGTGTGAAGAAGAATTTTGAAATCTCTAACAAAAGAACGACCTTTTGACCTTTCGGCGGCCATCTTGGATGACATGAACATCCAATTTCAAAAATAAATGTACAGAGTGATCATCTCTCTGATACCTTCAATTTGATATAGACATGACCATATTCGGTCAAAAATAAAATTTAACCCCAATTTGACACCACGGGTCAGGCCCATTTTTGACCCCGGGGGGGGTCATCATTTTAACAACTTTGAAAGAGCATTGTACATCGATCATTCCTACCAAGATTCGTCGAAATCCGGCTTGTGGTTCATGAGAAGAAGATTTTTTAAGAATTTGTGCTATTTTTAGATGGCGGCCATCTTGGATTAGCGACGACCTCCGTTTTAACAAATCTGAAAAGGCTTCACCCACGGACCATAACTGTGAAGTTTGGCCACCATGGGCCAAGCGGTTCGTGTGTAGAAGAATTTTGAAATCTCTAATAAAAGAACGACCTTTTGACCTTTCGGCGGCCATCTTGGATGACATGACCATCCAATTTAGACAAAAATGTACCAGAGTGATCGCCTCGTTGATACCTTCGATTTGATATATAACATGACCATATTCAGCATAACAGCATTGTACCAGTGGCGGCCATCTTGGATTAGCGATGACCTCCATTTTAACAAATCTGAAAAGGCTTCACCCATGGACTATCACTGTGAAGTTTGGCTACCATGGGCCAAGCGGTTCATGTGAAGAAGAATTTTGAAATCTATAATAAAAGAAGGACCTTTTGACCTTTCGGCGGCCATCTTGGATGACATAACAATCCGATTTCGACAAAGAATGCACCAGAGTGATCGCCTCGTTGATACCTTCGATTTGATATATGACCATATTCGGTCAAAAATAAAATTTGACCCCAATTTTACGCCACCGGCCACAACCATTTTTGACCCTGGGGTCACCATTTTAACAACTTTTAAAGAGCATTGTACATAGATCATTCCTACCAAGTTTTGTCGAAATCCGGTTGGCGTTTCTTGAGAAGAAGATTTTTGAAGATTTGTGTGCTATTTTTAGACGGCGGCCATCTTGGATTACGTAATGACGTCATTTTAACAATTTTGCAATCCCCCTACCAAAGGACCATGACCATGACCATGAAGTTTGGTAACTATAGGCCCAATGGTTACTGAGGAGAAGACGTTTGATAATGTTCACAGACGGACGGACGACGGACACATTGCGGTAACAATAGCTCACATGAGCTTCGCTCAGGTGAGCTAACAAGGTGTTCCATGAAAGGAAACAGAAGTTATAAGACATTTACCCAATGTTAAATTTATGAATGTGCCAAGTTTGTGACCTTGACCTTGGGGTAAGGGCTGGGTGGTGGGTCATGGATTTGCTACAGCATGATAGAGGGTCATCTGAGGAATGCATGTATGAAATAACATGGTGTTCCGTGAAAGGAAACAGAAGTTATAAGACATTTACCCAACGTTAAGTTTATGAATGTGCCAAGTTTGTGACCTTGACCTTGGGGTAAGGGCTGGGTGGTGGGTCATGGATTTGCTACAGCATGATAGAGGGTCATCTGAGGAATGCATGTATGAAAGAAATAACAAGGCGTTCCATGAAAGGAAACAGAAGTTATAAGACATTTACCCCAATGTTAAGTTTATGAATGTGATAAGTTTGTGACCTTGACCTTGAGGTAAGGAATGGCCGCTGGGTCATGGATTTGCTATAGCATGATAGATTATCATCAGATGAATGCATGTATGAAATATCAAGGCGTTCCATGAAAGGAAACAGATGTTATAAAACATTTACCCCAACGTTAAGTTTATGAATGTGCTAAGTTTGTGACCTTGACCTTGGGGTAAGGGCTGGGTGGTGGGTCATGGATTTGCTACAGCATGATACAGGGTCATCTGAGGAATGCATGTATGAAATAACAAGAGGGCCATGATGGCCCTAACTCGCTCACCTGACTCCATGAACACCAGAGGAGAATGTGACATTGAGTTCATGTGTTTTAAAAAAATTGTGCTATTTTTAGACGGCGGCCATCTTGGATTAGCGATGACCTCCGTTTTAACAACTGAAAAGGCTTCACCAATGGACCATTGGCCACCATGGGCCAAGCGGTTCGTGTGAAGAAGAATTTTGAAATCTCTAACAAAAGAACGACCTTTTGACCTTTCGGCGGCCATCTTGGATGACATGAACATCCAATTTCAAAAATAAATGTACCAGAGTGATCATCTCTCTGATACCTTCAATTTGATATAGACATGACCATATTCGGTCAAAAATAAAATTTAACCCCAATTTGACACCACGGGTCAGGCCCATTTTTGACCCCGGGGTCATCATTTTAACAACTTTGAAAGAGCATTGTACATCGATCATTCCTACCAAGATTCGTCGAAATCCGGCTTGCGGTTCATGAGAAGAAGATTTTTTAAGAATTTGTGCTATTTTTAGACGGCGGCCATCTTGGATTAGCGACGACCTCCGTTTTAACAAATCTGAAAAGGCTTCACCCACGGACCATAACTGTGAAGTTTGGCCACCATGGGCCAAGCGGTTCGTGTGTAGAAGAATTTTGAAATCTCTAATAAAAGAACGACCTTTTGACCTTTCGGCGGCCATCTTGGATGACATGACCATCCAATTTAGACAAAAATGTACCAGAGTGATCGCCTCGTTGATACCTTCGATTTGATATATAACATGACCATATTCAGCATAACAGCATTGTACCAGTGGCGGCCATCTTGGATTAGCGATGACCTCCATTTTAACAAATCTGAAAAGGCTTCACCCATGGACTATCACTGTGAAGTTTGGCTACCATGGGCCAAGCGGTTCATGTGAAGAAGAATTTTGAAATCTATAATAAAAGAAGGACCTTTTGACCTTTCGGCGGCCATCTTGGATGACATAACAATCCGATTTCGACAAAGAATGCACCAGAGTGATCGCCTCGTTGATACCTTCGATTTGATATATGACCATATTCGGTCAAAAATAAAATTTGACCCCAATTTTACGCCACTGGCCACAACCATTTTTGACCCTGGGGTCACCATTTTAACAACTTTTAAAGAGCATTGTACATAGATCATTCCTACCAAGTTTTGTCGAAATCCGGTTGGCGTTTCTTGAGAAGAAGATTTTTGAAGAATTTGTGCTATTTTTAGACGGCGGCCATCTTGGATTACGTAATGACGTCATTTTAACAATTTTGCAATCCCCCTACCACAAAGGACCATGACCATGACCATGAAGTTTGGTAACTATAGGCCCAATGGTTACTGAGGAGAAGACGTTTGATAATGTTCACAGACGGACGGACGACGGACACATTGCGGTAACAATAGCTCACATGAGCTTCGCTCAGGTGAGCTAACAAGGTGTTCCATGAAAGGAAACAGAAGTTATAAGACATTTACCCAATGTTAAGTTTATGAATGTGCCAAGTTTGTGACCTTGACCTTGGGGTAACGGGCTGGGCTGGTGGTGGGTCATGGATTTGCTACAGCATGATAGAGGGTCATCTGAGGAATGCATGTATGAAATAACATGGTGTTCCGTGAAAGGAAACAGAAGTTATAAGACATTTACCCAACGTTAAGTTTATGAATGTGCCAAGTTTGTGACCTTGACCTTGGGGTAAGGGCTGGGTGGTGGGTCATGGATTTGCTACAGCATGATAGAGGGTCATCTGAGGAATGCATGTATGAAATAACAAGGCGTTCCATGAAAGGAAACAAAAGTTACAAGACATTTACCCAACGTTAAGTTTATGAATGTGCCAAGTTTGTGACCTTGACCTTGGGGTAAGGCCTGGGTGGTGGGTCATGGATTTGCTATAGCATGATAGAGGGTCATCTGAGGAATGCATGTATGAAATAACAAGGTGTTCCATGAAAGGAAACAGAAGTTATAAGACATTTACCCAACGTTAAGTTTATGAATGTGACAAGTTTGTGACCTTGACCTTGGGGTAAGGGCTGGGTGGTGGGTCATGGATTTGCTACAGCATGATAGAGGGTCATCTGAGGAATACATGTATGAAATAACAAGGTGTTCCATGAAAGGAAACAGATGTTATAAGAAATGTACCCCAACGTTAAGTTTATGAACATGCTAAGTTTGTGACCTTGACCTTGGGGTAAAGGCTGGGTGGTGGGTCATGGATTTGCTACAGCATGATAGAGGGTCATCTGAGGAATGCATGTATGAAATAACAAGGTGTTCCGTAAAAGGAAACAGAAGTTACAAGACATTTTCCCAACGTTAAGTTTGTGGACGACGCCGACGCCGACGCCGCCGACGCCGGGGGTATGACATAAGCTCTTCTGCACTTCGTGCAGGCGAGCTAAAAATGTGGCGGATAATTATATAATTTTCATTTAAGTTATAATTCAACTTTCTGTCAAGGATCAAGGAAGAATAAATGTCAAAATATCGAAGTTTTAATACAAATCCAAAATGGTTGTTTTCCATCATTTTGAAATAAATGTCCCAATTCATAGCTCGCAAAATATGTGTCGTATGCACTATTATACTACAGGTTTTCTAGCCATGTTGAATGCCATAAACTAATTTTTACAACTGAAATGCATTAAAAATGATATCCCGGAATGTATGCTGAAAATAATTTTAACCACATGTACATATTATAAGAAAAAGAGTGGAATGTATAATGAAAATTGAGAACAGATATGGAACAGAATCACCGAATTAACAAAACCTAGTGGATGACATTCCGTCATGCACAATTTGCTGGAAAATATATTCCATGTGCATATTATGTTTCCTTTATACGTACAATGCTTTGTATTTCAGATACATTTTTTTAAATGAGCGACATTAAAATAACTGAGCAGATGAATGGTGTGCATCAATCATTGGATATGTTATTTTAGAATGAGCATTATCATTATATGTATTGCATGCATGAGATACAGACAGAGTCTATGTTGGTTTTGTGAAGATCGTGGGTTAATTAAGCTAACATAATTAATACACTTTTGTAAATGGATATTATGTGAATTACAGATGTAAAAGAGTCGAGTATATTCGAATACTAGTATGTAATTTATGGGGGTAGGTGTGATAGTTGGGTTTATGTGCAGAGATAAATTGAACAGTCATATGGATAGATGGATGGAGAACTATGGCCAGGACGTGCGAGCAGGAGCTTTGTGTGTCTTAAAATGCATATTGTATGCATATGCTGTGCATTATATAGTGCAGCACATGGCAAAATCACTCGTGTATGTGAATATATATTTTGTTTGAGAGTGGCTCATTTTATTGCAACACATGTTTTATTTTATGAGCAAGCAGAACAGTACAAACATGTAGTACACAGTTTTGTCAAGTCAGTTTTGTTTAGCTCACTAAATAACCGGATTTATAAAATACGGTGTTTGAGTGACTAACTTGTATATGTATGCATATCGCAATATAATGTGATTTAGGAAGCTAAATAGTCACGCGCGTGGATTGTGTCGTAGGTAACATATATATATATTATGGAAACAGGAATAATCCAAGTAAATGTACATATTGCACACATTACATGATATAATAAAACTAATACGAGACGAGACGAAATTCATTGCGCAAATACATAATGGTTGGCATACATCATGATATAATGGTCAACGTTACGTTCTTTTATAATTAGTGTATCTACAGCGGGATACGATTCATCCGCTACTATGTATAATGGTGACTATAACACTATCCCCAGCTAATAGAAACATTGCTACATATCGTGAACTGAGTTTGAACTTTGATACAACGACGCCAATAATATGCAATGACAATGTAAATTGACGAATATAGCTATGTTCGGTTCATATCGGCGATTGGTATTATTGAGTCTGGGTTTCTCTGAATTAAACTTGCCACTGCGAGATATATACTGAATATATAGAACAATACATGAATATGCTTGCATTATGACAACATGTCATGCATAAGATAATATGCATTGTAAGTACTACACCATTACAATATGTACTTATAAATGGTTAATACGTGATGATTTGTATTACCATGGAAAGCATACATTGCATCTTCGCATACATTATTTTATGGGTTTAGTACTAAATCCCATATATTACCTGTTCAAGTACATGTACATTTTCAAGTACATGTACAAATGGGGGGGAAATCCCAAAATCAGAACTGAATATTTACAATAACAAAACAACATATTCAGCCCTGAAATCAGAATAATCCTGATCTGATGACAGGTCCTCGCCACACTGAATCACTTGGCCCCTCCCAAAAGCAGTAGGATCAGTAATAATCTTACTACTTTTATAATGGGCAATAACCCAATTCAACTCACAGGTAACAAAAAACATGTATACCAAATTTTGTTAAAATCCGTCAAATAGAACTCTATTGCATGGACAAGCTGTGCCCGCCCGCCGGCCCACCCGTACAAGATGAATACATAATACGTTTTTTTCAAACGGGCGTATAAAAAGAGATGTTTATAATAGCATCTACAACAAACCGTTAGCGAACTCGGATTTAGTTGACAATTGGCTGATGGTGACCATCTTGGATTTGAGATACAACTTACTAATTATGTTATTCAGTGTTCTTTAACACATGTAGATCTATATCAAAGAGGAGTCACATTACAACATTAATTCATTAAATATATAATATTGTCAGCAATTTTTACCAATATGGCAATTGGCGGCCATCTTGAATTTTAGATAAAGCTTCTGTATTAGATATTCATTCCTCCATGACCCTTAGAAACTTGAATGTAACAGAAGAAATTTAAAATATTACTTTTATTGCTATTTAGCTACACTCATATATTGTCGGCCACTTTTTCTTTTCCAATATAGTTGTGAGCAATATTTTACCAAATTATGGCCATCTTTACTTTTGTTGAAATTTAGCTGAACTTGTATACTGTGGGTCATTTTTTTTCCGATATAGCCGCCGGTGGCCATCTTGGAATTGAGATACAACTACTATATTTGATATTCATTTCTCCATGATTGTTAGAAGCATATAGCATACAACACTAGAAATGGGAATCATAAGTTTAATTGAAATTTAACTCAACTTCTATATTGTCGGCCATATTTTCACTAATGAATATGGCCGCCGGCAGCCATCTTGAATATGAGTCTTTGGATAAAAAACTTTCTATGGTCCTAAAAACGTCCATACCAAAGGGGACCTTTGCATCATGATGAAGTCAAACCCCAATTTTTTGCAGTTAACATTTTAGCCTACTAATAGACATAAGTTAACCATAACATATTAGGACCTATCTGTAGAGTGTGCAGCAATGTGACATGGTTACAAATTATATGATGGAATAGTAACCGTGACAAACGGGGAAATTCATATTTATTGTAATTGTAATATTATATTTGCATGCATGTGTTACATGTTCATTATGAGAATGGCTGTCGCTAAATCCACGAAACATCCTCATCCTAGGTACTTGTAAAAGTATCAAATGTGAGTATACCTGATTGATTCTGAATCATCATGATCATTTTAAAACCCCAAATTATGATGACAAAACCATCTGAAATTAGCTGCTCTTATGAAGATGCTCATGCCCGAGTATTACTGAATGGTACGACATATTATATGCATGGTTAATTAACAGTAATTGTATACAGGTAACTTGGAGGAATATAGTTGGCAGTATATGACAGTAGCATCAGTGATGGAGAACAAGTATAGGAGGAGGAGTATAGAAATAGGTGGTATCATAGGAGGTGTACTACAGGAAGAGGTAGCGTAGGAGGAGTGGTATAGACCGAGTAGTAGTGTAGTAAGGGTAGTAGGGTGGAGATTTAGTGGCGTATGAGTAGCATAGGGACAGCATAAGTGACAAGTAGTAGGCGATACCCTATCACACCCTTATACGCTTTGTACTGTGCAACTACCGTGTAAATCTTGTAAATACATACTTCCTTGAAATTTCTGAGTCACGAGTCTATTTGAGGTGTGACAGTCATATTAAGGGCAGCATGGATGTGTGGCATTTGTCTGCAAGTATATATAGAAGTTATGACAGAATAGAGAAACAATGGCGAACTTCTTAATGTGAGAAAAAGTTCAAAGTTGTGAAGGTCAAAAGGTCAAGGTCATATTAAGGGCAGCATGAGTGAGTGGCATTTGTCTACAAGTATGATGTATTGAAATATTAAAGTAATCCATCAAGTGATATAGATGTTATGACAGAATTGAGAAACTCCAGGGAACTTCTTAATGTGTGGTTTGATTTGATTTATTGGTGTTTTAACGGTTTATCAACAGCTAAGGTCATTTAAGGCCAGGCCAACGGGTTCGATCCCGTATTTAAATTGCTGCATTGGGGGGAAAATCCCAAAATCAGAACGGAATATTTACACATAAAAAATAAATATATTCAGCCCTGAAATTAGAATAACCTGACCTTGTGCAGAGTCCATACCACACCAAAGTCACTTTGCCCCTTCCCCTAAAAGTAATAGCATTACAAATAATCGTAATTCTCACATAAAGGGCATAACCAGATTCAACTGTCCCATACAAACATGCCATCGACATATGTGAGGGCCAAAACCAGATCTCCAGTCGGGATTCCGGTAAAGATGAACCCCGATCGTTAAATTACCCAACGCATGCTCCCACCTGCCAGCCACCGTTAATGTATGAAAAAGTTCAAAATTGTGAAGGTCAAGGTCATATTAAGGGCAGCATGAGTTAGTGGCATTTGTCCACAAGTATGATGTATCGAAATATTAAAGTGATCCATCAAGGAATAGAAGGTATGACAGAATTTAGAAACTCCGGCGAAGCTCTTAATGTGCGAAAAACTTCAAACTTGTGAAGGTCAGAAGGTCAAGGTCATACTAACGGCAGCATGGATGCATGTGTGGCATCTGTTCACAAGTATGATGTAGGAAACTATTAATGTAATCCATCAAGGGATATAGATGTGATGACAGAATTGAGAAACTCTGGTGAACTTCTTAATGTGTGAAAAAGTTCAAAGTTGTGAAGGTCAAGGTCATATTAAGAGCAGTATGGATGTGTGGACGAATGTGTGGACTTCGTCCACAAGTCTGATGTGTTGAAATGTTAAGTAATCCTTCAAGGGATATAGAAGTTACGACAGAAATGAGAAATTCTTAAAGTGTGAAAAAGTTAAAAGTTGTGAAGGTCAAAAGGTGAAGGTAATATTAAGGGCAGCATGGATGTGTGGAATTTGTCCACAAGTATATTGTTTTGAAATATTAAAGTAATCCTTCAAGGGACATACATGTGTATGACAGAATAGAGAAACTCCGGCGAACTTCTTAATGTGCTGGACATACGGACGGATGGAAGGACGGACTCACAGACACAGTCCAAACACTATATGCCTCCAGCTCTACAGTGACCGGGGGCATAAAACTATACTTTTTCATCACAAAAACATATCGTACACCAATATTTGAAGGCAGCCATCTTGGATTCTTTGTCACCACTGGTGAAATGAGATGGCAAATCATTTTTAAAATAAAATACATGTATATATTTAATTATCTACAGCTACATGCATACTGAATTTCAGGTCATTATCTCATTTGAAAATATTCTAAAAAATTATTATTTTGGCGGCCATCTTGGATTTCTTGGTCCCTGTTAGCTAACTCTGATTTTTCTATGTTTATTAAGCATGCGTATATTTATTGTACAAAGTTATGTTAGGCCTGTTTCAAGTATATGTACTTACTACTATTATATATGACCCGACAGTGGTGGGTAATGGATTTGCTACAGCATGATAGAGGGTCATCTGAGGAATGCATGTATGAAATATCAAGGCGTTCCATGAAAGGAAACAGATGTTATAAGAAATAAGTTTGTGACCTTGACCTTGGGGTAAGGGTTGGGTGGTGGATCATGGATTTGCTACAGCGTGATAGAGGGTCATTTGAGGAATGCATGTATGAAATAACAAGGTGTTAGGAAACAGAAGTTATAAGACATTTACCCCAACGTTAAGTTTGTGGACGACGCCGACGACGCCGGGGGTATGCCATAAGCTCTTCTGCACTACGTGCAGGCGAGCTAAAAAATAGCATGCCTCATTTCCATATGAAAATAGCCTGATACCACCATGCGTCATTATCAATTAAAATAAACATTACTAATTGATTATATCTGTATAGTGGGCATTCGTAATTTTTCGAACGGGTGAAATAGTGACACAATTATACACTTTACTATAAAGAACATTTTGTGCCTACCGAGTGGGCATGTACCTTTAAAAGAAAGAAACCAGTCGTATTGATAAAAAAATAAGATTTATACGAGACCTCATGGACGCCGCCATTAATCCACTGTAACAATGGACAACGTGATCCGATACCCTGATACTACTGTAGGCTGATAAAAATCTATATTGGTCGCTAGAAGCAGGACAGGTGTTTCATTGATGGAATGGCGAGTAGTGCAGATCCTGATCAGACGGTGCAGATGCACAGGCTGATCTGGATCTACACTGGTCACAAAACCCATAAGCCCCATTTCTCCAGTCAGACACATATACAGACATGTATACACCAGTAAGAACAGAAGGATGCAACAATGCAACATCATTTATTCAGAAATAATACCTACCAGTATATCAATCAAAAATGTACATACTGTCTGTTCCACGTTTAGCTGCCGACAAACTTTTGACTATTAAACACATCAAATCTAAAAAATATTAAAATGTAAGTACTTTTTCATGAATAACAAAAAGGTCACCCTCCTCAATTTTTTTCATTTGATGAAATTCCATCAAATATTTATTTTATTGCAAAAAAACAATTTGTCTATGGGAATTTAACATGGGGTCTATAAATAGATTTTTTCAAATCATTTTTGAATTATGGACCAATTTTCAAAATCTAACTTGTTTTCTGAAGTTACATCATTTCCCAGCTATCTCGCCATGTTTTGGAGCCATTTTCCCCAAAAAAAAGTTTTTCGGCCCTTCCTCCCACTCTTCACCACAAGTGGAAGACTCGGGGAAGACACGGACCTATGACACCAAAAAAATGCCTATTAAAAAAAATCCCATTACCCCACCCACTTGGTCTCGTACACTACCATCTTCCATTTATAAAGGTGAGAATCAATATGGCTATTATAGAAAGAGCCCTCTCTTTTCCGGCTCGCACAAACACAATAAACATCGATTAAATGTATGACTTCTGTCTCTGGCAATCGATAAAGGTATTAGGTGTGTGAATATACTCACTTCAAATCGCTGTTTCCAGCATTTATTCAGTTATTCGCATTTTTTATACCCCATCCAAAGCGAAATTTCGTTCACCGATCTAAAAAACACTTTTTTCTAATTTCATTGGCTTTCATTCATGATTCGCGGTACTATCAGATTATGTCTTCCAGAAACCCTGAAAAGGGAAAGTCCTCGCGTCTATTTTTAGGTTTAGCCAATCAGAGATGTTCTTACATAGACGCTTCGGTGCTTGTATTATGGAAGATGGTGCATTGACCCTGTTCCAGATAATGAACGAAATTAGACAAAAAAGGTTTTTTTTAGATCGGTGAATGATCACAATTTGTATGGTTGGAGTTTCTAATGTATATGGTCATGGTGAACGACTTTAGTTTGAGCTGGCGATCAGCTATTGGCCAAATATGACCGATAATACACGCCGGACGGCCTCTGATTCTGTGTGAGATTCTTTTGTAGACGCAGATTTCGCTTTGGATGGGGTATACAAAATGCGAATAACTGAATAAATGCTGGAAACAGCGATTTGAAGTGAGTATATTCACACAGTGGGTGGGGTAATGGGATTTTTTTTTAATAGGCATTTTTTTGGTGTCATAGGTCCGAGTCTTCCACCTGTGCTCTTCATCTCCTTTTTGCCCCCCTTTTTTTTTTTCGAAACAAAAATCAATATTTGATGGAATTTCATCAAATAAAAACATTTGGGGAGGGCGACTTTTTTGTTATCGATGAAAAAGTACACGTACTTACATTTTAATATTTTTAAGATTTGATGTGTTCAATAGCCAAAATCTTGTCGGCAGCAAAACATGGAACAGACAGCAAGTCCATTTGCTTATTGACCTGGGTTGTTCTCTGTATCAGAGGAAACGTACATCGGGATTGAAGAATGAAATACTGGACAGTCATAGATAGCATACCTTGAAGTAACTCTCAGTTCTCCAAGAGTACACATACTGTTGATCATTTCATCAGGTTTCTTCCCATGTTTCTGCTTTATTATTCTCGACACGATGTCTGTGTACTTCTTCCCAATGAGTGGCCTGCCGTTCAGCTCTTTTTCCACTGCTTTTGCTTCTTTAAGGATGTCTTTCAAATTAATTCTCTCAAACCACTTCAATGCTATTTTTAGAAGTTCATCTTCTGCATGCATTTTGCTCGCCTCAACAGAACAAACATCTGACAAGTAAGACAATGCATGAACAACATTGTCTTGTCGATATCCGCTGAATTTATGCAAGGCAGTTTGATACCATGTGCAAATCAGTTTATTATCAACTACTGTTTCACAGGCCGGATGCAACTTTAGCATTTCTACGAACATGGAATGCAACTCTTTGTTCTCGGACACAGCAAACTTCTTTAGCAGCTCCAGCTGTCTTTCAGTTGTGTTGAACAATTCACATTTAACCGTGACAATGAACTTCACAACTAAAAGGTCATTCCTGGGCAGAGACTTTGTCTGCTCTGTCATGTTGAGAAATCCATCCTCTACCAATTTCTGAATATCAATACAAAAGTTACAAAGATTCCATATAGACAGCATGGCGCAGTAGTCCTTCTTCTTTCTTGAATCAAGTATTTTTGTTTGGACAACAGCTGTCATAGATTCTATTACACATTTCTTCAGTTCATGTTCCTTCTTCTGAGTACTTTTCCAGTGTGCCAGGGCTTTAGTAGAAACATCCAGAGGTAAATGTCTTGTGATGGTCTCCAGAAGTAATTTACACTCTGTCGACGGTTGATCATTAAACTTCTTATCAACGACATTGAAGATAGCACAGACATCTTCAACTAGTTCGTCAGCAGAATCTTCATTGGCAATGTATATAGGAAAACTCTTATGGTGTGTTAAGTAATTACAGAAGTATGCTTCATTCAAATATGGAAATATTGAAAGAATGTATTTCAGCACAGAAAACTCATTTCCACACACAGTTTTCCAAAGTTGTTCACATACATCTGGCATGTAATTTAAACATGAACTTGGTAGGGCACTAGTTGCAATACATTGCAGAGATTTCAACACCTCCTTTGCCTGGCTCTTAGACAAACACGATGAAAGTGTGGGTGTATATCTATATCCAAGTACTAGTCCAATCATGACAGCCAACAGAAGACGGGAAACATCACTTCCTGTGTAGCTCCTTTGCATTACATTGATAACTAGATCATCCAGTGACTTGACAGATTTCTTATGTAATGGGTGCCTACATAGCAAATGCTCTAACTGAACTACACTATCTTTCAAGTCGTTGCAAGTGAGTAAATTAAAAAGATGTACAAGATGTTTCTCTACACCAGCAATTGCATCCACATCTTGCATAATATCTCTTTGGATGTTGGTGTCCAGATTTCTGTTGAATTCCACCTTTAAAAAAGATGTATTGTTCCTGACCCAGCCAACAGTCTTGACTTCAGCATCATACCAGTACGTGTCAAAGTCGTGTATATCACTAGGTGGAAAACTAACAGTAATTTCCCATAAACCATCGTAATTGTAGATTGTATTCATTCTCATCTCCTTTGTTCTACTCCTGAACTGGACAGACAGAATATTGCGGTGTTTTGTTGACGGCAAATACAAATAGAATGTATTTGAAATATTCTGGAAAAAAAGTAATGTCGGATGGGTTATATGTGGCTGTGACTGGATAAATGGTGCTTATGGGTTTTGCAACCAGTGTAGATTCAGATCAGCCTGTGCATACACACAGTCTGATCAGGATCTGCACTATTCGCCATTCCATAAATAAAACACCCGTAGTGCTTCTAACAAGAATTATAGATCGTTATCAGGCTACAGAAGTGTACTATTTGCTCAGGAGGTACACTGGTCACAAATCCCACAGTCCCCATTTCTCCAGTCACAGCCACATATACGAAGGATGTTCCAACAAGTTTGTTACAGACCAGTTTTTAAGTTGTTTACCAAACATGGGAAATCACAAATAACTTCCCATAGAACGGGCCATCCATGACGTAAGAATTGGCGGACAATAAAATGTACAAGAAATATCGCACACAAGCCCTAACAACAGTGCGACACTTGTATTGTGTAATTTTAATGCAGGACGTGGGAATAAATTTGTTTTGCACAACCTTGAGTTTTTTTTATAACTTGCCGGAATTAAGATGCACACACAAATCGATTTGTTTTTACATTGCACAACAAATTTCAGTAGAATTACACAGAAATACAGTAAGGTTTTAAAATATAAAGGAATGGAATGTTTTAATATAAGTTCATAATAATGATATATAATACAGTGATATCCTGACCGATGAGGCCTAAAAAAAGTTCTCTGGTTCCGGTAACCGACCGATCATACCGTTTAACCCTTGACCTCAAAGTTTTTTTCGCCAAAAATAAAAATTGGAAAAAGTCCCGGAAAATTGTCCGTACCGCGATATCAATTATTTTGCAGTACACAAGTCGCTTGTATTTGCACGCTAATTATAATAAGCATCTGCCGATTGATCGATCTTCATCAACGCAGAAACAACAACAACACGATTATGGCTGCAAGCATTTTGGCAATTATTCTGCCAAAATGCAGTCATTTTGAAGGCATCCGCACATTAAGATCAGTGCCAAATCACAGACATTCACCCAAACCAAAATACTAGCTTGCGGTTAGCTTGCGGCAAGCTTGCGACAAGGTTGCCGCAAGCTAACAAGCTGATCGCAAGCTAACTGTTAGCTTGCGCAAGCTTGCAACACATGTTTCCGATAGACCGCAAGCTTATAATTAGCTTGCAAGCTTGCGGTGTGAAGATTGCGGCAAGCTTGCAAGCTTGCGGGATGAAGATCGCGACAAGCTTGCAAGCTCACAAGCTTGCAGGAGAAGCTTGCAGTTGGCTCGCAAGCTTGCGGTGTGAAGATTGCGACAAGCTTGCAAGCTCGCGAGCTTGCAGGAGAAGGTTGCAGTTGGCTCGAAAGCTTGCAGTGAGAATTGTGTGACAACTATACTATAGGCTTGCGATGCCTGTGAATTAAGACTGCATGTTCATGAACTGTTTTTTTTTTCTTCAAACATATAGTTCCCAAGCTCGCAATGCATGTGAAGTGCGATCATAAATATGTAGATGTACTTAAATGTATACTGTAAGCTTATCGGGAAGTAATTTAAGAAATTTTATTTTGTAGTTACGTTCTATTTATTTAATTGATGGTGTTGAACAGCCTATCAACAGCCAATATAATTGTATGCCGGGTTAACAGGGTAAAATCCCAGACTTCACTTGAAAGTAATATAATAGGATCAGCACTAATCTTACTACTTGTTTAATGGGTATAACCGTAGTCAAGTCTCAGGTAGCAAGAAAGCCAAAAATGTACCCCGAGGGCCAAACCAGGGACATGTGCTCCCAACAAACCACCCACTGTTACATAATAGTCTTGATACACTACATTTCCACACAGACAAACATAATATCTATCACTATACTAACATGGAACCAATAAAGTACCAACAGTATGCTATTTGGTACATTGATACAGTACATCCATAGTTCCACATTAGACACTATACTAATGGTGTACTTTCTAGCCGACTGGTCACTGTACACCATGAGTACACCATTGGTACAGTGATGATTCTTTGTTAACCATGGGTACACTAATAGTACAGTATCAGACTTTGTTCCTTTTCACTGATACACTGATAGTGACATTGTTGGACTTCGTTCTGCGTCACTGGTACATTAATAGTAAAGTGTTGGACTTCTTTACTGGTACGCTGATAGTACATTGATGGACTTTGTGCATTATGACGGGTACCTTGTACATTAATAGTACAGTGTTGGACTTTGGTCATTTTCTATGGTCCACTGATAGTAAATGGTTATATTTGTTCATTTTCACTAGTACTACAATGCTTTATTATTTTACTTGGGTCTCTTGACCATTAGCCTAATCATGTAAACTAGCTGAAGATATAATATGATGGGAGAAACATTTTGATGCAAACAAAATAGCATGTATTATAGAGTGTTACAGCGACATTCCGAAGGTCAAGGTCATGTCAATGGGGGTGGGAGTGTGTTGCACACATTCAGGTGGAGCATGTACCTAAATATTGAAGCAATTCTTCAAGTAATATTGAAGATATTACATGATGGAGTAACTATTACAAACTTTTTAACAGACGCGCATCGTCGAAAATGCTGCAAAAAATATGGTTATGACAAGAACAAATGACAAAGATCATACACAAACAACACAGAATTGTGACATTGTGTTATCATACAACATAGATTGCGTTTGGCGTACGCTGCAGCCAGCAATTGCACATATGTACCCAGTATGTAATGCGATGTACATTTATGTAAGATATTATGATGGTGGAACATGGAAATTAGCACGACATACTTGCTCATAATGTACTACATTGTATACGGTATCAAGATTTAACGGCCACTCTAGTATAATTGGGAAACATAATTGTAATCAAAATACTGATAACTCGAATTCAAATTATTGGTCACAATTACATGTTTTCCTATACACATGTATAGTATAACTCTCGTAAACACAAATTTTCGCAAAGTCATACTATTTCCTCAGTCCCTTGAATTTTGAGTAAACAAGTGTAGATTGTATTTGTAATCAAAGCATTTTGATGATTTCTCATAATTATGTGGCTGTAACTGGAGAAATGAGGCTTCTGGCACTTCTGGCTAGTGTAGCTCCTCATCCAATAGCACACTCCTGTAGTCGATAACAATGTACATTGCTTGTTAGAAGCATGACGGGTGTTTCATTGATGGAATGGCGAACAGTGCAGATTCTGATGAGACTCTGATCTGGATAAACACTGGTCAGAAAACCCATAAGCCCTACTTCTCCAGTCACATCCACTTATGAAACACTTGTACAGATGAACTGATTCCACAGCTAACAGTATTTGAACTCTCAAATAACCTTCCATATTGCATCACAGTTTTTTTCCTGGATAATATATTATTTACAGAACACATTTTAATATTCAATATAAGTTCTGTAAACCACAGGTGTTTGAACAGATGGTCATTATTTTGGTGTCATATTGATATTTGGGTGGATTTTGTTGGTTTGGGGTGGGGTAATTTACAAATAGTTCTGTGCAACTACTATAATTCTCAAACCTTACATATGATAGAACTCGCCAATTAGATTGTTGTCATCTGCTGATTTTTTTTGTTCATTTTTTCTAAATATAAAATCATGTTTCAGCAGCACAGTAGAATCTGCTCAATTTTAGACAATTTTAATGTGCTGCCAAAACATGATTTTAGGAAGAAACAAGAATACAATTCCAAATAAGCAGAGGACAATTTTTTGTTTCCAGCACATTACATACACAATTTTAATACACTTACACATAAAAAACAAGCATAATTAACATACAATACACACAGACTGGCCAAAAGACTGACAGACAGGCTGACAGACAAATGGACGAGTATGCATGCACATATGGGTTGCGTCTGTAGAGAGATGGAGGCCAAAAATAAGCGCCTGAATTACAGACATACAACAACAACAACAACAACAACCGCTTGTTTTAGGTGGCAGTCCTCACACATTTTAGGCAATTTATGGAGTTTTCGGGCCCGCGACACCAGCCGAAACAAATTTAGGAATATTTTAACTTCAAATAATCACATAATCTGTTTGATGCATGCACTGACTACCTGATAGGTACAAGAGCTATATTAACAACAAACGCAAACTCAGACATAATGCACAGGCTGTCAGCACTCTGCTATGTTTACACAAAATGTGCCCAAATCTGCATTTATTTGGCCGCGGCCACACATTTCACAACATGGATTTCAAATATCCCATGCGGACACTGCACTAATACTTGCTAATTGTACCAATTCTGCAATCACACCTTGTCACACTGATCATAGTCTGTACTGGTACCGACCGTTTTGTTTTCAAGCAGCAGACCTGCCTTTCCGACAGATAAAATGGCTGCCAATATTTCGGACGAAAATTCCGAGCAGCAGTTTCGCACTCTTCTGCAACTGAAATCATGCCAGCATGACACAGATGCAAGAAAAATCACATATTTTTGCAAAAAAGTGTTTTATGCAGTGGAAAACATCATATGATGTTGGCTAATTAATTGTAGAACATTTTCATAAGCCACAGACATGCATGTGTTTTTTATGTATTTACTAGAAGGCCCATAGGAAAAATTTGAAACTAACCAAATCGCCCAAGGACTGCCACCTTAAAACAAAGGATCAATTATTTTTATCTAAAAAGTAATTTCTTATGTAAATTATAATCAAAACAACAGTAAGAGATTTCATAAACACATAAACTAAACTTCTAGAAATGATTGAGACTTATTGTTGTCGCTTAAATCAAATAAGGTAAGGATTTCCAAATAATTATGAAAAAATTAACCAATAACCGACTGGATCCATTAAACAACTGTGATATTGGATTTCCAATATTGAAGTTAATACATGTTAGTTATGCATATGAGCTTGATGAGTACATAATTCTTAATTACATTTCATTACACTGCATTGCATACGAGTTATGACTGAGTGGTCTTTCCAAATGTGCGTTTGAAGCATTCTTTGTTTACTTTCTACTTTGTGGGGAGTGTCCGAAGAATTTTGATAATACACACTTTATAAGGTAAGTTTATTGTAATATGTTTGTGTCATTCTGTAGAACTGTCTCTCAATAACAATATAGCAAAGTATGAATGTCAACACCCTGCATGTTTTTATCACGGCTTGCGTTTGAGGGTGGCACGATTTACCCAAATCTACCCAAATCTTACCCAAATTACCCTCTACCCAATCTTCATAATTACTATATGTGTTAATAAATAAAGCTATACACATCATAATAACGATGTTTGGACTGTACTTACATGATGTATGTCATTAATTTGCTCATACCAGGGCCCATTTTAATGTTTTGATGCCAAATGAAAATATTTGTATTTGAAATAAAGGGAGAGTACCGCGATAAACTTAATACTAGGAAGCCAAGGAAGATAATCCACTTTATAATGGATAAACATGCTAAATGGGAATGATGATGTACATAATCACTTGTTGAGGCTACACCTCTAGGGAAATTTGCAATCACAGTCTGATCAGGGTCTACACTGTTTTCCATCTTGTACATACTGACTGTATACCGTATGTTTATATATAGCTTCCTGTGCGAGTTTTGAAATGTATATATCTGTAAATTAAATTGCAATAACTAAACTATATATGTTCAGAAGTCATTTTATGCTAATAAAAACATTCATTCAATCAATGCATTATACTTTGTTTTTAACTATTTCAAAAAGATGTTGGCATATAATTACTCGGCGAAATAAATATTGCAATACTATGGAGGTGACCGGTTAGACAGTTGGACTAGTATATGTGCCATATGAAATCATGATCGATGACAACTTAGCGTTAGACAACTGAGACATAATTAATGAGTCTCGATCACGGTAGTCTCCCTTTATAATAATGCTATATGTATATTAATCGGTTTCCCGCGGAAATATGTGCTTTATTCTTCCCTTTTTTCGGTCAAAATGTGCTTATTGAATGATATACTAATGATATATTTTTGAAAACGTATATAGTATAATCATAAATGTTATTTTTAATGAAGATTTGGGTAGATTTGGGTAAGATTTGGGTAGATTTGGGTAAATCGTGCTGCCGTGCTTTTGACGTGCGTCCAGCATTTGTGTAAGTATTTCATGTACCAAATATCTCCACAACCCTAAGTCTGACAAACTTGAAACTTCACATACCTTATTATCATCATCCTTATTTTAATTCTATAGCCCACCAATGCAGATCCCATGCCCAAGTTCAATGTCAAATTGGTTAGAAATGTGCGTTATGAGTTTTTTTGTAAAATCTGGATGAATATCTCCACAACCCGAAGTCTTGATTGACTTGAAACTTCACATACCTCGTCATCATCCATATTTTCATCCAATAGCCCAGCCATGTGGCTACCATGCCCAAGGTCAATGTCAAATTACTTCGATACAAGTTTTTAACTACCCAATATCAATACTTCTTGATCACCATCCATATTTTCATCCTATAGCCCACCCATGCAGACCCCATGCCCAAGGTCAAATTACTCTGAAATTTGTGTTAAAGTCTGCTTTTTAATTGCGTACCCAATACATGCGTATCTCCCCAATCCGATTGCTCTAACCAGATACATATTCATATGTACTGGACCATCAAATACCTAGAAAAGAGGTATTATACAAGCATATTTGTTTTCTCCTCAATCCTCCAATACTATGTGTATATATGACATGTGTTTATCCAAATGAAATAAACTACATGTATATACTGTTTAAACTATAAATACCTCGGCGGGAGTGATATGCTGGCTGTTGCCATCTAGTTTCTATATTTTAGTGTGCGAACTGTAAATGCTATTACGCACATTTTTACTGTGTAATGTGAAATGACCATTGAGCTAATAATGTTAATAATTGATAGAAATATGTGCATACTGGTGAATGTATGCAAAAACTTTTATTAAAGTGATTAATTGGCATTTGTAAATAATTGATAACTCACTTGTACCAAATTATAATAAAATGTTTGTTTCAACATGTTCAGGAGTCCTCACAATATGTACCGGCTGGCCAGGCGCAAGAATGTTGGAGTCATGAGATGGAAGATTCAGTGATCGTGAGTTTCAACATTATATAATTTTATGTATGCTGACCAATCAAATAAAGGAAAACATTACCCTTCAACATGTTCAACATACTACATAATTATGCCCATGGTATAATAACGGAGTATGTCTGTAGAACTATTTACAGGTTTAAGAATGTTTGCACGCATTCCAGAATTGCAATATTACATATAAATAGGCGTAAAATTACTAGACATACTGTAGTCAAAAGAACCTTTTGTACATTATTGACTAGAAACAGCTGCATATTTTATATAAAACAGTCTTCCACAAAGTAGCGTCAAAACAGAATAATGACATTATCATATATAAATAGACAAGTGGACTATCCTTTATTTATTAGCCATTTTGTTGCGTCAAAAAGTTTGTAAGAGTTTCTCCAGTTACAGTCCAGTATGCCACGGGGGCATATACATGCTTTACAAACATAATGTCTAGCTTTTGCTTAAATTTGGGTAAAACATTAACACTTAAGTACTATAATATATTTCAGGAACGTGAACATTTTGCTGACAGTGCCAGTGGGTCACAAGAATGGGAGAAGCGGGAGACCGTGAGTACTTCTATTACAACATCCACAATGATTCGGTGCATTCAGAGGGATGGGTTGTGGCCTAGGGGTTAGAACGCCTTAACTTCCAATCCGGAGTTGTGCGTTCAAACCTCGCCTAGGGCATAAAAAAAATACTTCCATAGTTTTTCCATCCCACTGGTATGTCGGACTGTGATCCCATTTCTATATGACCTTAGCTGTTGCTGGTACGTCACTTTCATTGTAATACCGCTATTAAAGATAAAATGTATTGCAAAATCCCTGATACAATATATCATATTGTCTGCTGCGTAATGTGACCTTGCTGTTGAACGGATGTGAAAACTAATAAACAAATGTACAACACAGTAAATCCGAGTTATAGCCACGCTTTTGTTTTCAAAATTATTCAATTACTACTTAAATGAACCTACACGTACGAACAAATACGACATGTGAACAAAGGCCAGATTTTTCTCTTCCCATGGCTGGTCTTTGTTCACAGGTGTGACTGTATATATTTGTATGACCAGTATGTGTATGTCAATATTTCAGAGCGGTGGAGTGAAGAATGTTCAGCTATTGACAGAATTTCCAGTGTACTTGACACCAACGCAACTGTCCGTAGCTAACCACAAGGCAGGAGGAAATCCAAGAATCCAGTATTAGCAGAGTTATGGTCCTTGACTTAGAGAAACGTGACGATTTTCAACTTGTGTCGCAGAGTTATGGTCCTTGACTTATTGAAAAGTGGCGATTTTCAACTCGTGTCCCGCATAACTGAAAAACTATTTGAGCTACAGTCATGAAACCTTTTAGGAATACATGTATTTGTTATCATTTCAAGCTGCGCACCTGGGGTTTTAGCTGCGGTTTCATCCAGAATTCAGAGTTATGGCTAACTCAGTGAAAAGTGGAACATTATAGGAATGTTTATCAACATGTGGAGTTCTGCATCATGCAAGTTTGATGTGGATTCATAGAGTGTGCGTGGAGTTATGGCCCTTGACTTCGTGAAAATTGCTGATTTTTTTTAACTTGTGTTGCCGGTAACTGAAGCATGAAACTATATAGGAATGTTAATCAACATGTATAGTTGTGCACGTGTGATTTTGTTTGCGGAATCATCCAGTAAGGATGGAGTTATGACCCTTGACTTAGAGAAAATTGGCTATTTTGTCCACCACAAATTTGTGTTGCGCATGTTAGTTAAGAGTTGCGAAATTTTACAGGAATGTTTGTCACTATGTGCAGTTGTGCACCTGGGTTTTTTGATGCGGATACGTGTAGTATTGGCCGAGTTATTGCCATTGGTCACTTTGTGTCAAGCCCGCTTGCGGAAAGTGAGACATAGTGATCACAATGACGTCCGGGCGTCCGTCCGAAATCTGTGTTAAAGTGTTTAAATACCTTATATCTCTGCAGTCCTAAGTCACATTGACTTGAAACTTCATATGCTTATTAGTCATGATTCATATATTCATGCTGTATCCCACTCATGCGGACCCTGTGCCCCTATGTCAAGGTCAAATGACTTGAAGTTTGCATTAAAGTTTCTGTCAAAATTTGCGTTAAAGTTTTCACACACCTACTATCTCTGTAACCGTAAGTCAGATTTGCTTGAAACTTTGTATGCTTATTGGGCATCAAACACTTCAAATAAATACACTCTGAGACCATCAAATGCCTCGGCGGGCTCGACATGCGGGCTGCGGCCATCTGGTTTATTTTGTTACCTTGCGTAGAAAAACAAGGTACAATGTAGCTACATATATGCTGTTGTTGCCTTAAATTCTAATTTTACAAGGCCCGATAACATGCAGTGTTTGTGTGGGCATATGTTTTTCTCTGAAAAACAACAATCTAGCTCTCCATTTGTTGAGTATACACCGATGACTTAAATATATTACATCTGAAGACATTAATACATCACATGCAATATTGTATTGTTTTAGTTATTAATTATTCCATCTTCCCAGTAACAGCTTTGTACATTACCTCATTATCTAATGGATGTTCTACCCCTATTCTTAAATGACTCTGATGTGGAATGGACCTGGCACCAGGTCAGGATATTCCAATTTCAGGGCTGAATATATATTTTTGTGTAAATATTCAGTTCTGATTTTGGGAATTTCCTTCATTATGAACAGGTTAAATACGGGATAGTCTAACCCGTCCAATAAAATCAAGCAATCCCGATTCATTCCATATAACCCCGATTCATGCCATATAAGGCAAGCTTGCGACTAGCTTGCGGCAAGCTTCCGACTAGCTTGCGGCAAGCTTGCGACTAGCTTGCGGCAAGCTTGCGACTAGCTTGCGGCAAGCTTGCGACTAGCTTGCGGCAAGATTGCGACTAGCTTGCGGCAAGCTTGCGGCAAGCTTGCGACTAGCTTGCCGCGCGTTTCAACTGCGTGCTTGTAGCAAGCTTGCAGTAACCTAACCGCAAGCTTGCATTCTTAGCTTGCCGCAAGCTAGTCGCAAGCTTGCAGAATAAGATTGCGATTTTTGTTTGGGCAGCGTGTTTCAGCTTTCATCGGTATAAGTCTTCTAACTTTGGTCGGACACGACCTCGTATCGTAACAAAACAAGAGGGCCATGATGGCCCTAATTCGCTCACCTGACTCCATGAACACTAGAGGAGAATGTGACATTGAGTTCATATGTTTTAAAAAAGTTGTGCTATTTTTAGATGGCGGTCATCATGGATTAAGCGATGACTCATTTTACCAAATCTGAAAATGCTTCACCCTAGGATCTTAACTTACTATGAAGTTTGGCCAGCATCGGCCATGTGGTTCCTGAGAAAAAGACGTTCAAAATCTCGAATAAATGGACCTTTTGGTGGCCATCATGGATGACATAATCATCCGATTCGGACAAATATTGCACCAGATCAATCGCCTCATTGATACCTTCAATTTGATATATAACATGAGCATATTCAGTCAAAAATAAAATTTGACCCCACCGGCTACGCCCATTTTGGACACCGGGGTCACCATTTTAACACCTTTGAAAGAACATTCTACATCGATCATTTGTACCATGTTTTGTCGAAATCCGGCTGGCGGTTCATGAGAAGAAGATTTTTTAAGAATTTGTGCTATTTTTAGATGGTGGCAATCATGGATAAGTGACGACCTCCATTTTAACAAATCTGAAAAGGCTTCACCCATGGACCATAACTGTGAAATTTGGCCAACATGGACCAAGCGGTTCGTGTGAAGAAGAATTTTGAAATCTCTAATAAAAGAATTACCTTTTGACCTTACGGCGGCCATCTTGAATGACAAGACCAAGTTTCGTCGAAATCCGGCTGGCGGTTCAGGAGAATTTTCTTTTTAAGAATTTGAACTATTTTTAGACGGTGGCCATCTTTGAATAGCGACAACCTCCGTTTTAACAAATCTGAAAAAGACTTCACCCATGGACCATAACTTTTAAGTTTGGCTACCATGGGCCAAGCGGTTCATGTGAAGAAGAATTTTGAAATCTCTAATAAAAGAACGACCTTTTGACCTTTCGGCGGCCATCTTGGATGACATAACCATCCGATTTCGATAAAAAATGCACCAGAGTGATCGCCTCGTTGATACCTTTCATTTGATATATGACATGACCATATTCGGTAAAAAATGACGTCATGTTAACAATTTTGTAATCCACCTACCTCATGACCATGAAGTTTGGTAACTATAGGCCCAATGGTTAACGAGGAGAAGACGTTTGCAAATGTTCACGGATGACAACGACGGACGACGGACGACGGACACATTACGGTAACAATAGCTCACATGAGCTTCGCTCAGGTGAGCAAATAACATGTTTAAAATTGTAATTTTCTATTAAGTATTTATTCTATGTCTTTCTGCAGGATAACGATAATTCTCAAATGATCGTATGAACTATTGACGTTAGAGCCGTAAACACATTATTTCATGCCTTAAACACATTATTTCATATGTTATGATATGAGGTTGTGTCCGACCTAGGAAAAGCAGCTGTAATTCGATATTCTTTGAATAATTATGTTCTAACTATGTTATTTTAGCAAGATAACAATAATTCTCAAATGAACATGTGCGCTTTCCACAAAATATTCACATTAGCGTTAATAAAATCGCGGAATGTGTTAAGATATGAGGTCGTGTCCGACCAAAATTAGAAACCTTGTTCATATATACATGTATATAGTTATACCGATGAAAGCCAAAACATGCCGAATGCCTGTGCGCCAAATGCAGGCCCGTACGCAGAGGGGGTGCGACGGGTGCGTACGCACCTCCCTGAACCCTTTCACTCTTAACCCATAGGCATGTATAGTGGTATTGGCAAACAGTGTAGATCCAGATGAGCCGGCTCGTAACGAGCCTTCTCATCAGGATCTGCACTTTTTGCAATTCATTTTCATAATTTTGAGAACAAAAACACTCCATACATGAACTGGTCTGAAAATCATTTTGTAATTATTTAGATTGTCCATTCCAGTTACTTAGGGGTGAAAGGGTTAATCTACCGAGGTCTGTCCGTGGATGTGCAAAAACAATGTTTATAGCCCTTCACGCCGTCGATAACGCACCTCCCTAAAATAATTCCTGCGCACGGGCCTGAAATGGCATGTATGCTCGGAACTGCGGCAGGTCTATCACCCGTAGCCAATCAACGGCGCAAGGTATCAAATAAACATAATTGTACATCCGACGGGGACCAATGCTCGTGTTTGAAGCGAAGTTTTATCTTATGATTGAAGTTTGACCGTTAGATCAAGGGCCTGCTTTAACCATGTGGTGTGGTGTATGTACATCTTTAACCAACTTTTTTATGAAATGCTTTAGATAATACACTGCAGCTCCATTATAACGCGGTCGCGTATAGCGCGATCTCCATTATAACGCGGGTCTCTCGTGGATCCCAATTTTTTTTTTTTAAATCGAGAGAAAAAAGAAAAATAATCGTCGGACGTCGTAGTCATCGTGTAATTAGTGGATTCGAGATTTCTATAAGTTTATTCAAACAACAAAGTTCAAAGTCCATGAAAGGATTATTATTAGTATGTTAGCAAATGTAATACCTTTAATCAGGTAATCATGTTAATAGGCATATTTATTAATCAATTCAATTACCTTAATCCCAATTGACATGTATTCGCGAAGTAATGGTCGTATCAAAGGAGCATGCCGACCAATGTAACGCCTGATCAGAAGCAACACTGGTCACAAATCCCATGAGCACCATTTCTCCAGTCACGTAAATGTACCGCTTTTTGTCACCAAGTAATGTCAATGTATCTGTGTTAACACATAATTGTCGCTAATAAATGGTTGCGTGTTCGGCCTTTCTTTTTCTTTACTCCCAGGTGTAATATTTAGCGTTCTATAAATAGACTGGTGTTTCAGCATTATCTGGGTATGGATCACATGGTCTATTGTGTACACTGCAGCCCAAGGCAATCTCGCTTAAATCGTAAATTTCATTCATCAATATGACTTGCAGCGTAAACAATAGATCACGTGACACCACATCCTGAGATTATGCACATATCAACCGCATGAATAGGCAGGACACGTGACCATAGGCATTATTTATTATCAATTAATCTGTTTTAAGTGTCTGTTGATCGCGAGTAGTATACATTGTAATAAGCGTCTGTCTATCGCGAGCACTATACAACGTAATAAGCATGATTTTATAAATAACTCATATGTTTAATACATTAATACATACAAGTTTGTATGTCATAGGCATTATTAATAATTACTTTAACTTCTGTTCAAATGACATGATTTTATATGGGTCCGTTGCTAATGGAATTCCCGCAATAGTTGGTAACCGAAATGCAAATGATACCAGTAACCCGTGCAGTACCAGTACCCGTGCATGTCCCGAAATTTTATAACGCGGTCGGATTCGATCGCGGTTTGAAATCTTGGACCCCGACCACTGCGTTATAATGGAGCTGCAGTGTATAATATTATTCCTTCCAAATATATTGTAGCTTCCCAAACAATACCTGTCAAATGAAATTTGGGTCAAGTGCTGAGAAAATGGACCTTACCACATATGCAACTTTTGTAGATAATTTGTAATAGGCGAACTTAAAATACGGACGCATTTGCCATATGCTCACCGACTTGTAATTGTCAATAATTTGCAATAAACATGAGACTACAATTACCAAAATGAGAATGAAATGATTAGAGTACAAACTTTCTTGAGAACAAATTCATCAGTTGTCAAGAAGTTTGTCGTTGCGTCTGGTGACCAGACTCTGGTCGATTATGAAAAAACTATTTGATTATCCCCTCGCCGATAGACAAGAGGGGCGTTAGTACATGTACTCAGCAACTTTCATTGTTGAATAACTTTTGAACCGCTCAAAGATTTTGATAATATTTGGCCACAATGTGTGTCTAGGGATGGTGCTTTGTTTTTATACGACCCATGTCCGAGCGCCCAAGGTCAAGGTCACTAAGGACTTGAGTTCGCCTTGTTTGTAAGGCAAATGTGTTAAAGTATTTTTTGTTTATTCAAACTTATTGTGTCAATATTTGGCCATAATGTGTGTCATGGGATGGTGCTTTCTTTTGCATACGACCCACATCTGACTGCCAAATGTCAAGATCACTGAGGACTTTTTTTTCTTTATATCAAGACTGCCAGCGATGGGATTAGCTTCGTTGCCATGCAGTTCTTGTTTTCAAATTTCAAATAACAATACATATTAAATGTGGGTTTAATGTCCATATTTTCAATAGTACTATGATCTGATAAGAAAAATAAATAATTTATCATGAAAAGTATGTTTACCGTGGCATATTGCCCATGGGATTTCACAACTTTGGAGGCGTCATTTCAGTCATCAGACTTGGGGAAAGTTTGGCACAATGCATATGCGTAGTTCGCATATATGTGTGTTACCAATAGTCGTGCTGACCGCACGACGGTGCCCATATTATTTGTTTTTCCCCAAATTGCAGTGTATTTCGGTTAAGTTAGTAGCCATAAAACACCAAGAATCAATCAATCTGGTACTGATGAATCAGGGAGATTATAACCACAATGTATATCAATCAAAATCAATCATTTCATAAAATAAAATTGTCCCTACCTGCCTATCCAACTTTTTCTGGGACGTTACCGGAACCAAACAACTTTTTTTATGCCCGATTATAATAACGCAAGGCATGGAGCATTTAATGCAATATATTGAATGCTAAATAGAGCTTAAGCAAAAAATAAAAATGGAAGGGCAAACAAAACGTTTTGGGCCGCAGTTTCACGGAGGGCGTATTGCAATTAAAGGGCCACTGGCTTGCAGTCATTGGCAAGATGATGGCAGGCGAGCATATACATACATGTGAATTAATAATAATTTAGTAATCATCAATTACAAAACATGTTTATAATATTGGAAAAGTTCAACTAGCATTGCAAAGCTTCAAGTTCCAAAGTATATAACAAACAACAGACCATTTAAATGAATGCTAATGAGTATATAATGTAATAATTTATATTTTACCGGCACAGCATTATTATCTCCCCATTTGCTGCATGGCTGTTGGTGATGGGTCGGTACCACTGTCAGAGCACCATCTGGTTGTGAAGTCTGGTTGTGCACTGCTCCAGCATAACTGGCTGGCTTACTCGCATCTTTCCTCGAGCCTTCAACTGCAAATAGTGATGGATAGAATAATACAACTACAGTAAGGTCATTAACCCGTAGAATGCGGGAAACTTAAATTTTCGCCTGTGGTTGTATTTCATTTCGTCTTCTTCCTCATTGAAAATGTGCTTTATATCATTTCCATTGCTGGCAAACAATGCTGTTGATAAGAAAAATGTAAATTAAAACAATGATGGCCCTAATTCGCTCACCTGACTCCATGAACACCAGAGGAGAATGTGACATTGAGTTCATATGCGTTTTAAAAAAATTGTGCTATTTTTAGACGGCGGTCATCTTGGATTAAGCGATGCCTCTCATTTTACCAAATCTGGAAATGCTTCACCCAAGGATCTTAACTTACTATGAAGTTTGGCCAGCATCGGCCATGTGGTTCCCGAGAAAAAGACGTTCAAAATCTTGAATAAATGGATCTAATGGCGGCCATCATGGATGACATAATCATCTGATTCCAACAAATATTGTACCAGAGCAATCACTTAACGATACCTTCAATTTTATATAGGACATGAGCAAATTCGGTCAAAAATAAAATTTGACCCCACGGGCCACGCCCATTTTTGACCTCAGGGTCACCATTTTAACACCTTTGAAAGAGATTCTACATCAATCATTCCTACCAAGTTTCGTCGAAATCCGGCTGGCGGTTCATGAGAAGATTTTTTTTTTTAAGAATTTGCGCTATTTTTAGACGGCGGCCATCTTGGATTAGCGACGACCTCCGTTTTAACAAATCTGGACCATAACTGTGAAGTTTGGCCATCATGGCCATATATATGGCCAAGCGGTTCGTGTGAAGAAGAATTTTGAAATCTTTAATAAAAGAACGACCTTTTGACCTTTCGGTGGCCATCTTGGATGACATGACCATCCAATTTCGACAAAAAATGTACCAGAGCGATCGCCTCTTTGATACCTTCGATACGCCCATTTTTGACCCCGGGGTCACCATTTTAACAACTTTGAAAGAGCATTGTACATCGATCATTCCTACCAAGTTTCGTCGAAATCCGGCTAGCGGTTCATGAGAATAAGATTTTATAAGAATTTATGCTATTTTTAGACAGCGTCCATCTTGCTTTAGCGATAACCTCCATTTTAACAAATCTGAAAAGGCTTCACCCATGGACCATAACTTTTAAGTTTGGCTACCATGGGCCAAGCAGTTCATGTGAAGAAGAATTTTGAAATCTCTGATAAAAGAACGACATTCTGACCTTTCGGCGGCCATCTTGGAGGACATAACCATCCAATTTTGACAATAAATGCACCAGAGTGATCGCCTCATTGATACCTTCGATTTGATATATAACATGACCATATTCCGTCAAAAATAAAATTTGACCCCACGGGCCACGCCCATTTTTTACCCCGGGGTCACCATTTTAACAACTTTGAAGGAGCATTGTACATCGATCATTCCTAGCAAATTTCGTCGAAATCCGGTTAGTGGTTCATGAGAAGAAGATTTTTAAAGAATTTATGCTATTTTTAGACGGCGGCCATCATGGATTAGCGATGACCTCCATTTTAACAAATCTGAAACGGCTTCACCCATAGACCATAACTTTTAAGTTTAGCTACCATGGGCCAAGCAGTTCATGTGAAGAAGAATTTTGAAATCTGTAATAAACAAGAGGGCCATGATGGCCCTAATTCGCTCACCTGACTCTGCTATTTTTAGACGGCGGTCATCTTGGATTAAGCGATGACTCATTTTACCAAATCTGAAAATGCTTCACCCAAGGATCGGAACTTCCTATGAAGTTTGGCCAGCATCGGCCATGTGGTTCCTGAGAAAAAGACTCTCAAAATCTCAAATAAATGGACCTTTTGGCGGCCATCATGGATGACATAATCATCCGATGATACCTTCAATTTGATATATGACATGACCATATTCGGTCAAAAATAAAATTTGACCCCACGGGCCGCGCCCATTTTTGACCCCGGGGTCACCATTTTCACAACTTTAAAAGAGCATTGTACATCGATCATTCCTACCAAGTTTCGTCGAAATCGGGTCAGTGGTTCATGAGAAAAAGATTTTTTAAGAATTTGTGCTATTTTTAGACGGCGGCCATCTTGGATTAGCGATGACCTCCATTATAACAATTCTGAAAAGGCTTCACCCATGGACCATAACTGTGAAGTTTGGCTACCATGGGCCAAGCGGTTCATGTGAAGTAGAATTTTTAAATCTCTAATAAAAGAACGGCCGTTTGACCTTTCGGCGGCCATCTTGGATGACATAACCATCATATTTCGACAAAAAATTCACCAGAGTGATCGCCTCATTGATACCTTCGATTTGATATATAACATGACCATATTCAATCACAAATAAAATTTGACCCCAATTTGACCCCACGGGCCACGCACATTTTTGACCCCGGGGTCACCATTTTAACAACTTTGAAAGAGCATTGTACATTGATCATTCCTACCAAGTTTCGTCGAAATCCGGCTGGCGGTTCAAGAGAAGAAGATTTTTTAAGAATTTATGCTATTTTTAGACAGCGGCCATCTTGGATTAGCGATGACCTCCATTTTAATAAATCTGAAAAGGCTTCACCCATGGACCATAACTTTTAAGTTTGGCTACCATGGGCCAAGCAGTTCATGTGAAGAAGAATTTTGAAATCTCTAATAAAAGAACAACCTTTTGACATTTCGGCGGCCATCTTGGATGAGATAACCATCAGATTTCGACAAAAAATGCACCAGAGTGATCGCCTCTTTGATACCTTCAATTCGATATATGACTTAACCATATTCGGTCAAAAATAAAATTTGACCCCACGGGCCACGCCCATTTTTGACCCCGGGGTCACCATTTTAACAACTTTGAAAGAGCATTGTACATTGATCATTCCTACCAAGTTTCGTCGAAATCCGGCTAGCGGTTCATGAGAAGAAGATTTTTGAAGAATTTATGCTATTTTTAGACAGCGGCCATCTTGGATTAGCGATGACCTCCATTTTAACAAATCTGAAAAGGCTTCACCATGGACCATAACTTTTTAGTTTGGCTACCATGGGCCAAGCGATTCATGTGAAGAAGAATTTTGAAATCTCTAATAAAAGAACGACCTTTTGACCTTTTGGCGGCCATCTTGGATGACATAACCATCAGATTTTCGACAAAAAATGCACCAGAGTGATCGCCTCTTTTTTGATACCTTCAATTTGATATATGACATGACCATATTCGGTCAAAAATAAAATTTGACCCCAATTTGACCCCACGGGCCACGCCCAGTTTTGACCCCAGGGTCACCATTTTAACAACTTTGAAAGAGCATTGTACATCGATCATTCCTACCAAGTTTTGTCGAAATCCGGTTGGCGGTTCTTGAGAAGAAGATTTTTTAAGAATTTGTGCTATTTTTAGACGGCGGCCATCTTGGATTACGCAATGACGTCATTTTAACAATTTTGTAATTCCCCTACCTAATGACCATGATCATGAAGTTTGGTGACTATAGGCCCAATGATTACTGAGGAGAAGACGTTTGAAAATGTTCACGGACGACGGACGACGGACACATTGCGGTAACAATAGCTCACATGAGCTTCGCTCAGGTGAGCTAAAAAAAATAAGCAATCAACAAATTTTAATTCAGCAGTGCAAGGCTACTGTATGCCGAGTTTATTATTAAGTAAGTCAATGCCATTAATAATAATAGATACTCTTACATCAGAGATTATCAAATATGAATTTTGTTGGGCCCGCTTGCAGACAGCGTGATATAGTCGGCACATTGGCGTCCGTACGTATGTGCGTACGGCTAAAGTTTTTGAAGCGACATGCGGGCCGCGACCATCTAGTTATTAACAGAGCTAATTGATTGCATCAGAAACTCAAAATCAGTGATATATTAAATCAACATAAATGTCGGACTAGGTTGCATAAGCACATCATCATACCTTGAAGTTTGAAGTTTTAGTGAGTTTATACACTGTGTTATTAAACCGAAGAATCCCATTTTATGATATGACATTTTATGATGCATACCAGGAGCAATCAGTTGCAAGTGCCAAGCAATAATGGAAACTGGATGCTGTATCAATCAAATCTGATGGCACGCGTGTACAACTGTCTGATACAAGTGGGATTAATTTAATTAATTTCCATTTCAAATAACACTGTGTGACACAACCACATGAAGAGTTGTTTAGGTTAGGGTAGCACATCGACAAGGGTGTAAACCAGGCAGAAACCACCAAATTTTACCCAGATGACCTTTCTTGTGTGTCCTTCAAGGTTTGTTAACACCCCTAATTACTTAGCATAAATACAAGTTGGCCGCTAGAATTCTATATTGATTCACATCACTGCTCTCGCTATGGTGAAGTATGTGGACACATGGAATGGTTTGGGAAAATCTACGAGGTAAGATAACATCTCGCACATTTGCATAAATCCAAGATTGTCATCAAATGTAAATAAAACTACACTTATTTCCATAATTTTTCAAACATTTTCTATCAATAAATATTTTAACTGGGCTAAATGTTTTACTCTGTATTCATTGAACACGTGAACTAATTCAAGTAAATTTCACGTGGGCGCTGTATGACACCATCTGTGTTTCGACTGTGAGGTGTTTTTATGGGAATGACATTTAACATCTGGTAGTTGTACTGAAAATGCACCTGAATGATTGATAGAGTGATGGCTGGAGATGACGATAGTTTACCTCTGTAAAGTAAGCCATATACATAACAGCCAATGAGAACCATTTGGTCCACCTGTTTATCGTGCGACACATTACACACTGGCACCTTTCCAAATTGGTGGCATTACCAAATGTCAAGGATTGCATCATTCTACTTCAATCCCACTGGATGCTATTCTTGATACTCCCTAGTGCCTTAGATACTATTGGTTGCTGATGGTGTATTCAGATGACGCTGATCATCAGTAGGAGCTTGACCATGGGTATATAAGGCTGGTTCACTGGGACAGCTGGCCACAGCGCGAAGAATAGGTGCACAACGCGAAGTAGGGAATCACAGTAAATGTTAACTTTATTTAGAAACTTTAGATAGCTTAATAAACTTGTAAAGAATTAATAAGTAAGAATTTTAGATGGACTTTAGTTTTGTCCCAGCAACACTACACTACATACATGTACATGTATTTCCAAATTTTGACGTCAGGCTCTCATCTGATATGCTCAAGTTACTTAAAATTCTAAATTATTGCTTCTGGATGAAAATCGTTTGAGTATGACTACAGCATGCGTGATATCAAACAAGAGCGTCAGAAGTATAAATCCAAGATGGCCACCAAATATATAGTAAATACATATGGTTTGTGACGTCGATTATAAAATATATTCGGTTCAGCCTTAGACAGCTTTATTGGGGTGAGCTTTAGCGAGCTCCTATAAAGTTGTTGGGTGAGACCCAATATATTTTATATTTGACGGCACTAATCATGTATTTAATAGATACTGCATACTGAAATTAATTGTGTAAACGTGTGTGACGTCATGTTTCGACGTCCCTCCCTCGTCATACGTCACAAATCTAGCGACATCATTCAAAGAAAAATGGCGACGTCCACGCTAGGTAGGTTCGGTATTATATCCGATTCAATCTCCGATTTAAGATTTACGATCAGCTTCAATACAGGCTGGCTTTAGACTGCACAATTGTCATAATAAGCATTAAAATTATAATAGACATTGGAAACAAGATTGCTACCCTGCTCCATAGCTCTCGCAAGCGTAGCAATTTAACCACATCTCTTGAATGTAACACATGGAAGAGTGATTTTTAAAATCGGTTATCCGGCGTGTTTGATATGCTAGCGATATAAAACTGTCAAAACTGTATCAATACATTATTAATAAAGAACATACACATGCACGAATCTGACATTTACATGTATATCTTGTTGAACAACAACAAGAGAAAAGATTTTCCTGTTCTATTATTTCTATCTCAATTTACTAGTTCTATATCAAAGATTATTTGTTTAAATGTATAAAATATACAGTTTACTAAATATATTGACCTACATACAACAGGTTTGGGTATGCATGTCAGTTGCTCACATTTTTTAATGTGTCAAATTGTAGCCGTAGATAACATATCGGAGGCGAATTATTGTCGCTAAATAGAAATGTCCTTGTCGTTAGTTACTTTGCATGTACAGTCGAACTTGTGCTAACGACCACTTGTAATAAACGACCACCTGCTGTACGCGACCGGTTTGAATCCCGCCCGACGAATTTCCCATAATAACGTACTTGCAATGAACGACCACCTGCTGTCTGCGACCAGCGACCGTATAAATACGGCCCTTTCCGTCAAAATACGACACGTTTAACGACCATCGGCGACTGTCGGCGCCCATGAAAACACGGCTCGAAACACGGCTATAAGCGGTGGCTATAATTCATAAAACGTGTATTTAGCGTTCTATAAATATACTGGTGTTTCAGCATTATCTGGGTCAGGGTATGGGATCACGTGGTCTATTGTTTACACTGCAGCCCAAGGCAATCTCGCTTAAATCGTAAATTTCATTCATCAATATGACTTGCAGCGTAAACAATAGATCACGTGACCCCACATCCTGAGATTATGCATGTATCAACCGCATGAATAGGCAGGACACGTGACCATAGGCATTATTTATTATCAATTAATCCGTTTAAGCGTCTGTTGATCACGATTAGTATACATTGTAATAAGCGTCTGTCTATCGCGAGCACTATACAACTTAATAAGCATGATTTTATAAATAACTCGTATGTTTAATACATTAATACATACAAGTTTGTATGTCATAGGCATTATTAATAATTACTTTAACTTCTGTTCAAATGACATGATTTTATATGGGTCCGTTGCTAATGGAATTCCCGCAATAGTTAGTAACCGAAATGCAAATGATACCAGTAACCCGTGCAGTACCAGTACCCGTGCATGTCCCGAAATTTTATAACGCGGTCGGATTCGATCGCGGTTTGAAATCTTGGACCCTGACCACCGCGTTATAATGGAGCTGCAGTGTATTCAAACTTATGTTTTCCATTGTACATGTTATTACTTTAATAAACATACATATATGTGTATACATGTTATTACTTGACTGTGTTGTCACTGTGTAGTTTTTTATATATCATCCGTGTACCCACTCCACATGGCTGTCCCTATTAAGAGACCACCTTTGTTAAGAGACCACTTTTGGCAGTTCCCTTGAGTGGTCTCTTAACACAAGTTTGACTGTACTGTAAAAATGGACATAATTCGGCTGAATCAGCAGCGGTTTAGATTTTAAAATCTGCTGTTGAGACTGACCAATCAGAGGCCGTGATTAGAAGTCAAAGGTGAACAAATAAAGTAAGAAACGGCCATTTATTTAACCTATTATAACGTTACATGCAGCAACGGTTTCGGTAAAATATATTTTCACATCATTTTTTCTCAATTTAATATTATATTTATGTGACTTAAAAAATATATCTGTTTTTGTTTATGGCATCTGGAATCAGGTATATCTTAGAACGAATTGGTATTAAGGTAGTTGTACCTGTCTTGTGGCCCCATGTAAAGTCAATTGAAATTCAATAATAAAAAAACTACTAATAAAACAATAGCAACCGACATAAATAAACCATATGAATGTGATCAGTAAGTTACCATGTAGATACTGCTACCAATAAAAAAATGGACACACACCTGTAATATGCAAATAATAGACCAATTTTGATGTAGCACATTTATATTTACGTCTCTACATAGGTGTGTGTAGAAGCCGAATTATACATGAAAAACATATAAATGTGCTTATTATATTCTACTAGTCCAGTCAGTCTATATCAATTTGTAGCCAAACCTTAACAAAATTGCAACAGAAACTATTTTACTTGCATATGTGTCTGTGAAGTGTTTATGATAACATACTAAAAGTCTAGAAAAATCGAAGCAGGGGAAACAAGCTTAATTTGCATAAATCGAAGATGGCCGTCGTATACAGATATATCGCGCTACTTTTGTCATATTATCATTTGTAAATATTTTTTGGCGCAATTTACAGTGCTCAAATACATAGCTAAAGGTAAAAATCTCTGATAATGATATGGAGTTGAATTGTTCTCTCATTGGCATTAAAATTCAAAATGGCCACCAAAATAGCATGTGCACGAAAAGCTCGCTCATTCACAACAAATTGCAAACATAACTTATCAGGTGGAGACTCGTTATCTCAATGTGTAATATCACAGATTTCCTGCGTAAACTATGATACAAGTAGTTTGAAATAGAGATAATTAGCTCTTCAAATCAATTCACTCACCTCAGTTTTATTGTCCATTTCGTATTAATATGTCAGTTGGGTAATAAGTCTACTCAATAGGTTGGACTAACTGAGGTTTGTAACGTTAGTGCATGCCACACCTCTGCATTCGCCGCATCCTGTGGAACATCCAAGTCCATGTTTTCTGGATGTACAAGGTTTTGTATCACAATTCAGTTTACAGCTACACCTGATAGTCTTCAGAAGACTTTCGGAAGCAGGTGGAAAATATGTCTTTATAGGAAGTAACTTGTTTTACAACAAACCATCCCCAATCATGTGGTGCCAGTTCATCTCTGAATGAATCCAGTTATGTACCTGAAGGTACACCCTCAAACTGTGGTATTTCGCTGCTGCTGATGTGGGTGGCAGTGCATACACCTGTACACACGTTGTACACACGTTGTACCTGCCAAGACTGTGATAGTAAATTTCCTGGAGCGAAGTGTATCCAGTCTAGATATAACCCCACCGTAAAATCCCACTAAGTACACTCTCACCAGCTCGCACTACACCATCCTTTGCGCTGCTATCAACGAACACTTCTGCACATTCCTTTAAATGTGCGTTATTCATTACTTTCGTCAGTGCAGGCCCCTTACCTATACCGAAGAGCCGTGATGCAGTGTCACACCCTGTAATCTACATATATCCGACATATGCCAGAAAATCTAGAACCCTGTTGCCATGGAATACGGTGTAATAGAGATCCACAATCAATCACATGATTCACGTTCTCGTTTTCCATCTCAATGTTGCAACAGTTTCCCATGGCCCATATTGCATCTGCTAACGCATTTTTTTGTGTCTGTCTTAGAAAACCCGATGAATCAAACAGAGATGACGGTATATACTGCACAGTTCGTATTTAAATATGTGTCACATGTCACATCTGATCTGCTGGAAACTACTGTGAGTCGTTGGAAAAGCAACTGTGGATAGACATTAATTTCTTCACTGTCTACTTGTACTGAAGGTTTTGTGTTACGTGTCACTGCTTTGTGTGATCGTTAGAACGAATAATCCATTACAGTATAATCATTTCATTTAGTACATTGGACACAATTTCTTTTACCCTGTGGACATTTGTTGAGGAATCAGATGACGCCTGTTTATATTTCGCAACAAATGATCTTCCGACTTCGTTGAACGGATTCTTTCAAGAAGAAATAATGAGAACGTTTGCGTGTCTTTGTAGTGTCTCTCTTTCCTTGCTTGACCACATTTAATGTGTTGGCGACTTGTGTGATACTGGCTTCAACAGAACTTGTGCATACCACGGTTTATTTCTGCGCATGAAGATAATGATAATAACCATTCTGCTTGCTGTGATTTTGTCATGCCTTTGCCTCTAGTCATATCTCGTCGCATTTACACTTCTTATTAAGACGTGTTCAATGACGAGATTAGCGAGCAGACCGTGGCCGAGGGGTAACACCGTCGGACTGCCACGCTGGCGACCCGGGTTCGATTCAGGGTTCAGTTCCCGGGCATCAGTATTTCTGAAATACTTTGTAATTCCTGCTCTACTAGTCCTTTCGGATGGGGACTTTAAAAGGCGGTCCCGTGTATCAGATTTGAAGGAGCACGTTAAAGAACCAGAGGGGACTATTCTTACAAGAGCTAGGCCCCCATAGGGCCGGTTTCCTGTGTATCCACCTCCGTCCTTTCTCCCCTTCTTGGGAGACGACATGCAAGGTCATCGAGCCAGTGCCGTCGTTAAATCAAAGCATTTACATTTACGAGATTAGCGCATAAGCCTGCCCATTACCTGGCACTCCTACAAACAGCATGATGTCTTGATTTGAAAGTTTGATGTAGTTTGTTGTTGGTAGTCTCGGTCTTGCATCATTTGCAAATACACATACGCTGATTTCAGATTTTGATTGTGGCCTGTGGCAGCGAAGAACGGAAGCATTATAAGCGATCACTTAAGATCACGTTGAACAATAGACTGAACACTAAGATTAACGGACAGAAGAACGTCGTATATTTTGCTAACTTCAGTAATGTCGCCATGGGCTTCAGTACTATAATTATCTAGAGTGATATGTCCAATCTCTTTTTCACTTCGAGCAGGTTCCTCATTTACGACGGGTTCAAGTATCATGCAATTTCTGTCATATGTCCTGGCACACCAAAGCTCCGTGAGATGAGGATTGAATTCAAAGCATTGTCTACTAGCAAATGACCCCAGACAGCTCGTGCTACTGCTTTTCCATTCAGCATTTGGCAGCAGTTCCGAAAGACCAGATCCCTGCATCAGCTGAATAATACATCCGAGGAAACTCATGATTGTGTGAAATCATCCTAATCATAATACGATATCGCGCGAACAGCTGCTGGCCTTTTAGGTTATAATCACAATGATAGCCTTCCATGCAGTACAGCGGTTGATCAAAGGTAATTACCGGATTCACACCATATTTCAATGCATGATCACAGACAAATTTCAAAATTGTGTATATACACACGGCATGTCACTCAAGTTCACATCGATCATTGGCATAAAAATACTGATAATTTACCTCGAGTCTACTGAAGTGGAAATTTCAAAGTTATTTGACCTTGATTTTGGGGTGGGAATTAAATGAAACTATGGATGAAGACAGACAATTATTTGACCTTTTTTTTCCCGTGACCTTGGGCACAGGGAGCATGCCTGGGACGATGAATGGTGAGAAACATCCACATGAAGTTTCAAGCTAATCTGTCATACGGTAAAGAAGTTATAACAGAATGGAAAAAATGACGGACGGACGGACGGACGGACGGACGGACGGACACAGACAGACAGACAGACAGACAGACAGACAGACAGACAGACAGACAGACAGACCAACGAACGGACGACTTTTGAATCCCTATATCCCGTTTTCGCTATGCGATGGGATCAAAATTACTCCAGATATATTGGAGCTAGAGCGGGATCGGGTGTTTTCACCCGTCTAAGAAGTAAACATGCACGCTGAGCAAACCCAGTTCCGATTTTGTGATTTTTCCATATTTATAAATAGATTAGACTGTGCTACGCATTTTGACGAGTCATTTGCCATATTCTGCCCATACATTTGGCAACCATTCAAAATTACCGGGCAAAGGTAGTCGTGTCAATTCGGTCGTTGTCGACTGTGCTCGGCCGTTTTATCGGGTCAACTCGGCCACCTCGGCATTTTTAACAATTAATGAAACATTGTTTGTGTGAACAAGATTTATCTACATTAGATCACAAGATCTATGTCCGTACACTGATCTTACAAAGCAGTTATGTATTTGCTGTCAGTGCAGACCCAGAATGGCCAGATCAGATCAGTCTGCGCATCCGCAGCCTGATCAGTATTCGGTACGACTCAGGTCTGTAAAACTCTAGTTACGCTACAATGTTTACAATGGGGTGGGTTGGCCGAGTACAGCAGACTAGGTATTTTTCATTTCAGCTCTACTCGGCCGCCTGTATGTTGAGTGTCTACATCACGCTATGCTTCATTTGAACGCAAAATAGTTATTTTCCAAATATGAACACACGCCAGATAAACCCTCTTTCATGTATACAACAGTGTGTTACGTACATATGGCGTCATTTAGGAAAGAGTTAGATTACATATGTCCATCTATGGAATACGATTTAATTCGTGTCTGCAATAATTTCTGCACGGATTCTCGAACATTTAAAAATCACAGAGAAAGAAACTTTCGGCACATGCGCAGTGGATGCTAGTAACATTGGTTGAAATGAGTGGGGGGGGGGAGGGGGGGGGGGGGGTTTAGTGCTGACGGCCGGTCAGACCCGAACCCCGCTTTAATGCAAAAATCATTACATTACAAACTTATGGCGCTTGATGATGTTCATGTATACGAAGTATGAAGTTAATCGGAATCAAACTGTCTGTCAAACTATGTATGACGGACATACAGTCGGGCGGACGGACTGACAGTTGCAAATTATAATGCCCCCTGACCAGGTGTTGGTGCAGGGGTGGAGGGGTGAGGGGATAAAATACAATAAACACTCATCTTTAGAAATCCACGATACTCTCATTAAAACCCTCGATAAACTACGTGCAGACAGACAACGTCACCAATACATGTCATCACGCGGTATATGACATGTTTGCCTATAGTGGGCGACAACGGCCATTCGTCTTATTGTCAAATAGACCAGTTTTAAAAGTTATTTTTGTGGGATTTCCCTTATTTAGATTTTTCTAGACTTTTGATATGATCTTTATAATGCCATCTTCAACACATGTGTAAATAAATAAATTCTGTTGCAATTATGTTGAGGTGATCATACAGGCTGACCTACAGCATATGGTGTGATATCCTTGCTGGCAGCATCTGCATAAAGACTTATTGAACACATCCCTAGTGAAAATATGACTGAGATTTCACTGAGATTATCATATCCAGGTGTTATTTCCAAATCTCAGTGAAATTCGATGAGATCTCACTGAATTTCAGTGAAATCGCAGCTTCCAAGTGAAATTTCACTGAGAATCATTTCCCGATCCCAAACTCGCAGAAAAAAATATTTGTTTTGCTGTCCAAATATTGGGGCGGAGGGCCCCTGTCGCCCACGTTCCGACGCCATTGTATTACGTGTCACAAAAATGTTTATCATGTATTAACTTAATTGGATAATTAACTGGGGATTAACCAACTCGATCCCACTGATAAAAATTTGCAATGTCTGCGAGCGATTTGGTACCAGCTACCGGCTTAGAAATGATTTGCGGGCTGTTAATATCTCATGAGATGGATTTTGATTGACAGAAAATTGAATGACGTACACAGACATTTGCATAATTAACATATGACTTGCCTACGCGACGTAAATAATCCCAAAAGTTACGGCCTCGTCACCCATCAAATCATTAAATTATCCATATTATGCATACATTTATGAAAATTACAAAGAATTATCTTTTATTTGATACCAAAATTGTGTTTCTGAACCTAATATTGAGCTTCGCATTCAATTTTCAAATGTACCCCTCCACGCAAATTCTGTCCACTCACAAGTCGGCGCCATTTTGGAAAATCAAAATCCTATTCGCGCTATATATACCTGGTTGAGAAAAACTATCAACAGATCGATCGACAAAGCGTTGATTGTTCCAGACATGTTGTAAATTTAAGGTAATTAAAGAATTTTAACTGTAGTTTATTGATGTTTTCTATCACAAATATTATGTTTAAACGGTTGAAATTATCATTAAATTGCCATCCGAAAGGCCGATGATTGCAACTTTCTGCTTCGACGAAAAGTGCGAAACTTGTTTCAAGCTTTACGTACGAAATTGATATATTCTGAGGGAACCTTTGATGTCGAGAACTAATAATGTTTATTACATTATTAATTATTTATTTCAATCTGATTTGGCTAACTCTATTGTCAAAAAACGTAAAAAAATTCCGTAGCAGCGTAGTTTCGTCCTTTTGCAACTTTTTCCAATCGATGTTACCGGAACCCGAATTTCGTGATATTTCAGTTGGGTATCAACTAAATATGCATAATTTAGGCACATCGAAGTTAACAAATGGGTATTTTAAGTGAATTTAAAGTTAACTTTACTATTCTTATAAAATATTGACATAAATCATTAAATGTTGTTTTGCAACATGTATTTTATTTTTTAAAGCAAACTGTTTTATTTTGGAGGCAATGAAACATTGTCATAGGTAACAAAAAATAACTTGCAATTATATATCCTCATTTGTAGCTGTGAATGGAGAAATGGGCATATGGGATTTGTGAGCAGGGCAGATCCTGAATAGACTGCGGATGCACAGGCTGATCTGGATCTACACTAGACACAAAACCCATAAGCCCATTTCTCCAGCCACAGACACTAATTATGAGGGGCCGGGGGTGCCATTAATACCTGTAACCCACCTTCTTTCCCTACTACCGTCGCCCTTTCACTGAGTCTCTCTGCCACACAATTTCATATATTTTTCAGCAGTGAAAGACGAGCATGGATTATCCCGGCCCATACTGCCAGTCTCTACACCTGACTACACAAGACGTTGCGTTGCATCAAGGATATTCACAAACATAAAAACCTTGTCAAATGGACTGAAGACTTATGCAGAGAAAAAAAAGGCTAAAAAAACATGAACTGAAATATGAAAGTGAAGCCGGCCGCAGACTTGTATCCATAACTTGGATAAATTTACATTAAGAGTTAATTCTAGTTATTTTTAGTATGCTCCCATGTCAGGGGGCATTATGTTTTGCACCTGTCCGTCCGTTTGTCCTTCACCGTTTTGGTTCACCTATTAAAAAAATTTCTCAGCCACTGTAACACCTAGTCATCAAACTGATTTCACTGAAATAAAGTGAGATCTCACTGTAATCTGGCGAGATCCCAGTAAAATTTTGAGAAATCCCTATGAGATGTCACTGAAATCTGGCGAGATCCCAGTGGGATTTCACTGAAATAAAGTGGGATCTCACTGTAATCTGGCGAGATCCCAGTGAAATTTTGAGAAATCCCAATGAGATCTCAGTGGGATTTCACTGAAATCTGGCGAGATCCCAGTGGGATTTCGACCAAATTTTTCAGTGGTATTTTAACAAGATCTCACCAGGATCACAGTGGGATTTTACTGAAATTCCAGTGAGATTTCAGTGAAATCCCATTGGGATTTCGACCAAATTTTTCAGTGAAATCACACTGTGATTTCAATGGGATTTTGTTCACATTTTCACTAGGGGATCACTGGTGATTAAATCAGATGAGCTAAGTTTAATTGGTGTCGAGTAAATCACATTCAACACGTATTCAAAGTTTGTTTACACAAGTAAAGAAGTCCAGTCTTTGATCCGGTAAATTGGCGCCGCGAATTCGCACTTCGAGCGCAAACTCACACTTCGACTTAACGAGAGTGAAATACCACACATTGCTGTGTTCGGGACCTAACAATTAGTTCGAATTGGCGAAAATTTGACGTAACGAAATTCGACGTAACCATAGCCAGTTACATTGAAAAAAATAATAGGATCTGAAACGGGACTTGGACACGAGGGAATTCGACTTAACCGACTTTGAGTAAACGAATGTAGACTGTACATGAGAAATATACCTGCATGATAGTTCACCACCGTGTCCGAATAGACATGTGCGAGTTGGAGTCACTATGCAACCAAACACAGAAATAACCACCGAACGTTGCTCCGTCCACTGACGTTACGTCATAAATTTTGACCGCATTTCTCGCAATATCCACATCTGATTTACATAATATCTTTGTTTTAAAATGAACAAAGTGGAAACATGGCCAGTGCATAGTTCAGACAGGTCTTTGATGGAGAAAGCAATATGTCGAGTCCGACGCCATATTCTCCCCAAAACTATGAACCTTGAAACACAGGTATTTCATGAAACGTTAAGATTTGTCAACTGCTCCGTAGTGATGTTATTTCGTAGCTATAGATACGCATTACGTGCGAACGGTTTGTCGAAAAGTATGTTTTCATTTTCAAAACAATTCAATTTGACAACAGGTAAATGTCATATAAAGATGAACTAAGTGGCAGTTATTTTAAACATTTTATCAAGAAAGTCCGAGAACCCTATGACTGCACCTCGTATACCAAGTATGAAGATAATCGGCTAAAAAACTGTAGAGGACAGGTAGTTCGCCAGACAAGGAAAATTGTCTACTGGCAGATGGACAGACGAACGCACGGACAAGGTAAACAAGGTAAACACTATATGCCACCGACAACAATCGTTGTGGTGGCATAAATATATGAAAGATAAAAATTGGTATAACATTATTTACAATGTGCTATCAATTGTCTCATGCCAAAGTGTACCGCATGTTTGATACATGGGTCATTTTGTCGCTTCGAAAATCTACAATGGCCATGTTACACTGCGTAAATCATCAGGTCACTCCATCACCAAATTATAGAACTACAGGTACGACAACTTTACCTGTATTCTGCTAGCAACACATTTATGATAGCAACACAAGTCAATATTCTTTACTGCATTCAATACAGTATACATGGTATATACTCTGTGTACAGGTAAGATAGCCAATAGGAATGTGCAGTGAAGATAGCAAATATCACACACCAATCAAGATTTGTGGTATCATTGTTGACTCCCTAATACTACTTGGGTTTTTCCACTGTTCGCACGGTATGGATGAGGAGAGTGGAAAATCTTTTTCAGCAACCACGAGACCATATACTTCCTCGACTGGATGAGAAGTTATCAATGAGACGAGTTCGTAATTCCCTTCTGTCCAACAAACGTCATTTGCAATTGACCTTGAGCATAGGGCTGAAAAAGTGAAAGGGTTTAACATCCCTGCAACAGCTAAGGTCATATAGAGACGGGACTACTGTTTTAAAGTCTCATCAGACAGACAAGTGGGATTGAAATACCACAACACTATTTTTCGATGCCCTATGCGAGGTTTGAACCCACAACCTCTGGATTGAAAGTCAGGTGTTCCAACCTGAGCACAGGGGTGAGCTGATGAATGAAAATATGGATGATGACAAATAAGTATATGAAATTTCAAGCAAACCAGACTTACAGTAATGGAGATAGCAGGTTAAAATTTTAACGCAGATCTTGGGTGGCCATTAATTATTACGATTATATGTACTCTGGGTTTTTTTTCGGGGAACACAAACGAAACCACTCAATGATGTATTTTAGTAATTTGCGGATCATTCATCGCACAATTTGTAATTGATTCTGTGCAATATACTTTCAGTTTATCAGGTACCTGTAGCAATCTTTGCACTGGTCAGATAAATATAGACCGATAAACAATGTTGAATCCTGCATTGAGTAGATGTCCCGGTCAGTTTGTAAGTCACTATGGGAAGAAGTGTGTATCTGTGCCCAGTTAGCACAGTCGGTAAACCTGTGTCTCACGGGTTCGAGTCCCGTGGCCGGGTGGACACTTTTCTCGCCCTGAGACATGGATAACCATATCATAGATACGCATATATCCGAGTCACAGTGGATTATAAACTATAGTGAAACCTCTCTAAACCAGACAATCTGTAAATTGCTATATTGGTAATCTTTTAGTCTACTTTGTTACTTACATGTGCTATTTATTGCAAAGCATGAACACATGTGTTGGAGTGGTGATATGTCTTGAGTTACAGTTGAAACTCTCTAAATCAAATGAAACCTCTAATCCCCAGGGTGTCCGGTTTAGAGGTTCCACTGTACTTTCACGGATGTCTCACTGGTCACAACTACATCTATAACCTTACTGAATGATGTCTATGTAATAATGCATGACGCAGCATAAACAAGTCAGCATTTATTTCAACAAAGATAGCGACATGTTACTTAATAAATATAGTATCAGGCTAGTGTTGGTTAAAGTTTATCAGGCTCGGCTCAGAAACGGTAAGAATTTGTGTTAGCTTCGGAATTCCTATGCGTCCCCTAACCTTGATGGATAAACATTTTATCAAAAGACACTAGTCTGGTATTCTCTATTTAGTAATATGCCAGCTGGGACAGGAAGCTAACAAAGCAAAATGCATGTACACAACTCAACACTTAAACCTTAGACTGCTACACACAACAATTGTCGTCTGCTGTTGTATATTTCACCTTATCTCTCAATAAAAACATGGTTTGACAGGAAATGATTCTGAAGTGCTGTCAAAGCATGTTCTTGACAAGAAAAATGGTAAATAAACAGCAGACAACAAAATTAAATGCAGTGTAAGGGTTAACCTTACCGCGATCCGTACCTGTGAGTGGATCTGGAATTTCACCTTCATGATCATTCGGCTTCTTTGTTGATGGTCTGCAATACAGGAAATCGTAGCTTATTCCTTTTATGATCAATATAGTACCTATATATGGCATTAATGGCATTAATTGGCATGAATACATCAATTATCCATAAACATTACATATCTTTTATGAGCTGGAGACATCATATTTGGTACATTTATATGGCTTCCTCACAGTGTGTAGATGCGCATATTTGATTCGTGGCTCACAGATTATTTACCCATTTCGGAAATGGAAAGTGGGTATATTACGATCGTGTGTCATTGACCTTTTGTCTTAATTATTCTTATTAATTATTAATATTATATAAAACAGGAGGACCATTGTGGTCCTATATTGCTCACCTGGTTACTATACCCACTTTTTTTGGGGAAAAAAATGGGTATATTGTTTTCGTCACAAGTGTCCGTCACGTTTCTTGTAACTCGAAAAACTTTTTCACCTTCATACCTACGCGCCTGATATTTGGTATGTAGCTTCGTTATCATGTGCAGATGCGCAAAGTGAATTCGGATTTTTCATCCGACCCTCCATCATGGATTATCTCCCTTTCGCACTCAGAATTTCCCATTTTTTCCTTGTAACTCGAAAAACTTTTTAATTTTTTCTTCCGTTGATACCTACGCACCTCATATTTGCTATGTAGCATTCGTTATCATGTGCAGATGCGCAAAGTGAATTCGGATTTTTCATCCGACCCTCAATCATGGATTATCTCCCCCTTTCGGACTCAGAATTTCCCATTTTTTCCTTGTAACTCGAAAAACTTTTTCACCTTCATACCTACGCGCCTCATATTTGCTATGTAGCTTCTTATCATGTGCAGATGCGCAAAGTGAATTCGGATTTTTCATTCCGACCCTCATCATGGATTATCTCCCTTTCGCACTCAGAATTTCCCATTTTTTCCTTGTAACTCGAAAAAACTTTTTCACCTTCATACCTACGCGCTATATTTGCTATGTGCTTCGTTATCATGTGCACATGCGCAAAGTGAATTCCCATTTTTGATCCGACCCTCCATCATCGATTACTTCCCCCTTTCCGACTCAGAATTTCCCATTTTTTCCTTGTAACTCGAAAAACTTTTTCACCTTCATACCTACGAGTGACTCATATTTGCTATGTAGCTTCGTTATCATGTGCACATGCGCAAATGTGAATTCGGATTTTTCATCCGACCCTCCATCATGGATTATCTCCCCCTTTCGGACTCAGAATTTCCCATTTTTTCCTTGTAACTCGAAAAACTTTTTCACCTTAATACCTACGCGTCTGATATTTGGTTCGTAGCTTCGTTTTGATGTGCTGATGCGCAAAGTGAATTCGGATTTTTTATCCGACCCTCCATCATGGATTACCTCCCCCTTTCGGAATTAGCATTTGGGGAAAGTGGGTATATTGCGATGGCGCGCCATCGACTTTTTCTAGTTAATATTAAAGTTATATGATGATGAAGAAACTTGTACAAACCTTTTGACATAAAACAAATGGCTAAGTGTTTCCACAACCATGTGAAGGTAAAAAATGTCAAGGTCATGTTAATGGGGACATAGTGTGTTCCAAATGCTCACATGTATCAAGTAATATTAAAGGTATATGATGATGAACAAGAGCTGTAGGAGAACAGTATAGCTCGACTACGAGGGTTGTCGATGTACACATAGCTCGACATAGTGACCTGCATAAAAACCTTAACCAAGGTTGACTAAAAACCTTAACCAAGGGAAATTAAGTAAGTAATTCAAGGTTAAATGTAGGTCAATGTCAGATATAGGTCAGGGGTTATTGATGTACATCACTAGGAGATGGAAGTTTTCCAAGTATGGTTGCTGTAGGCCCAGGAGTATTCCATATATAAGTTTGACTAAAAACCTTAACCAAGGGGAAATAAGGAATGCATGTATGAAATATCAAGGCGTTCCATGTAAGGAAACAGATGTTACAAGACATTTACCCCAACGTTAAATTTATGAATGTGCTAAGTTTATGACCTTGACCTTGGGGTAAGGGGTGGGTGGTGGGACATGGATTTATAATAGCACGATAGTGTCATCAGATGAGTGCATGTATGAAATATCAAGGCATTCCATGACAGGAAACAGATGTCATAAGACATTTACCCCAACGTTAAGTTTATGAATGTGCTAAGTTTGTGACCTTCACCTTGGGGTAAGGGTTGGGTGGTGGGTCATGGATTTGCTACAGCACGATAGAGGGTCATCTGAGGAATGCATGTATGAAATAACAAGGTGTTCCATGAAAGGAAACAGAAGTTATAAGACATTTATTTACCCCAACGTCAAGTAAAATTGTGGACGCCGACGCCGACGACGCCATGGGTATGCCATAAGCTCTTTGTGCAGGCGAGCTAAAAATGTCTGTATTTGAATTATATTATCAAAGGCTAAAAGCTCCAATATTTAATATAAATAGCGGTTCACATATTAATGTCGCAGGTGGTTATGACGTCACTCGAAACAGTGGTGTATGGACCCAGCTCAAATGACGTTGGTATAATTGTGCCTCGTGAAATGTTCCGACACAACAAAATGTGCTTTAATCAGTTTGTGACCAGTAAACGCTAATAACTTGCAGACAAATGAAACTTGATAAGGGCTTAAAGGTACATGCCCACTCAATAGGCACACAATGTTCTTTATAAGATTTAAATAAGTGTATAATGGTGTCACTATTCCACCAGTTCTAAAAATTACAAGTGCCCGCTGTACAGATATAACCATTTAGTAATATTTAATTTACTGATAGTGACGTGCGGTGCTATCAGGCTATTTTCATATGCAAATGAGGCATGATATTTTTTAATTATTTATACTAATTAAATGTGTCACCTGAAAAAATAATGCTTTTAACAGATTATAATGTATGATCATTGCACATCAAAAACTAAATACGGAGAATAAATAGTAATGTCCGACAACATATTAAGAAAATGGAAAATTATTTCTAATTTTAGTTTTTATTATTCATACTCACCTGAATGGTTGCAAACTGATAGGTTGCTATGAAATCGTCCTAATAATAAAAATCTGCCTACTCTAATCACTCAAATAACCCACCATAGACCATTCCGCTCTACCCACAGCCAATTGGCTAGTCCGCTATTTAGACTCCTCCTATTATTGTTAGGTATACAGCTTCAAAAGTAAATCATTTCCATATGGAAATGACACTGCTAGATAAAAATAGCCTGAAGATACTAAGTAGGGAGAAGATAAAACCATCAAGCGGGGACGGGAGGAGGGTCTACCTTACCATTCATGGTGAGTATGAATAATAAAAACTAAATTAGAAATAATTTTCCATTTTTATGTCTTCAAACATAAACCTGAATGGTTGCAAGAATTCGTAGTGATGGTGGGAGGTATTCTCACTACTCATACTCGACCGGAATGGTAAAGGCAGATTAAAAACCCTCAAAACAGACAAAAATATTTGGTCTAGGTACACATTGGGTGTACCTATATAGTAATAACATGGTCTCACCCTAGAATCATAGGGGAGCCCAAAGCGGGCCCCCCCCCCCCCTTTTTACACGAAGTAGAAGAGAGGTGGATAAAGGACAAGCACCACCACGCTAGTCTCGTAGACTGACTCGTAGACTCCAACCTGCTATACTTGATAAAAACTGCGAGCCAGAATATCAAAGTAGCTGCTGCTACCAGACGAAGCCCTGGCGAATGTAGTCGCCGGTACTTCACACGCAATAACTCAACTGAGATAAACTCAAAGTCTATACATAGTCACATGACGACACATGACTGTACATATCGAGAACACAGTATAAACGCCCTAAGCACTAAGGTCATCCTAACAAGCAAGTGCTGAGGAGTTAAACTGGCCCTAAAGCCAGATCAAAACCTATACCAGGATTTGACACTAACTTTTGGCCCAGGGATTCCGCAGCATGGACATCCCTATTGTTACATAATGTTGAATGGGATTTTCTTGAAAATGCGGTGATTCCTCCTACAAAACAGGGATCCTCGGGATCTCGAGACACTGCGAGTGTCGACCATAGTATACCTATAAACCCATGTATAGTAGACAAAGAGAATAGAATCATTAACCCAAAGTGAAACACTATCCTTGCAACAACACTGCTACAAACTAGAAAGGTAGCCTCGCCCTAATTGAAACATGTACAAAACAATGCCTCCTGGGCCAGCGTGATGAACCGTAAGAACCATAGATCACCACAGATCCCCGTTCATCAACAAAGGCAAGTGGAGTTCATCGAGCGGAGAGTCACACTTACCAACCCCCAGGATTCCACTGGGACTGTAAAGACAAAAACCGAATAATCGGGTAATCAGAAAAAAAAAAAAAAAAAAAAAAAAAAAAAATCGCAGACTATCGCGAACAGGTAGATCCAAACAGCCTCCTAAACTTGATGCTACCGGCTGATAAACCCACAACTGCACCCGCTGCTACTAACGAACCCAGTTCTTAAACATCTCCCTGAGATGTCAACCCCATGTCGGTCACATGAGGAACATGGAGAGAAAAGGGGGTTACTTTCCGGAACACCACATATGTATTCCGGAACAAAAATCAGTACTCACTTATATGCATAAAATAAGTTAAGTAAAAATAGCCTTGGCCCAAGTTTCGGCTACCATGAGCACCCGAATATCTACAATAACACTGATTGCAAGACGCAAAAAACATCACCGCGCTGTGACAGGACCAATCTGGGCCATGTCTCGCTGAAATCATAGATGAACAGAAGTGTTGTCCTAACTTCTTCCGATAAAACAATCCCCAAATAAGCTGGCTGCGCGCTTAGATCAGACATTATACGAATTACGTGATGAATAAATCAATATCTCTGAGCGCTGGAATATCAAATGGTAATCGCCTAGACGAGAATGATAACGGGTAAATAAAACAATAGGATTATTGGCAGAATTTTATTTAAACGAAATAATAATATCCAGATATACCCGCGCCGATCAAAAATCGTACTTTAATAGTAATCCGTACTACCGTCTATCTAACGTATTTCCCGGAATAAATACGGAAAAATCGTAACAGTTGGCAGTTACGCATCTCTTGCCAGTGCAGAGAGCGATCATAGACGAAGTTGAGACTACATGCACCTCGTGCATTTATGGCCTAAACAACTCAGCTGCAGAACCACTTACTGTAGAATAAACTCAAGTAAAGGCCCTATCTATCCAACGGAAGACAAAGGATTGCGATACCTCCCGTTGGCTTAAAATTGGTAATAAAAAACTTTACGGTCGGACCGGATGTCCTAATTCTTCCGAACCTAATGCTTCATCGCACGGACTGGACAGAAAGTGTGAACCACTGTCGCTGACAGGCGTGACGGAGGGAGGCCCGAACCACAACTGATTCCAGATCATGTGAGAAGGGATAAAGTATCTGAGGGAGAAATCTCGGTCATAGGAGAAACTGCTGATGTGCAAACAGCAGTGTGCTTCCATCTAACACAATAAACATTTTGAAAAACCCAATCGCTTCAGAAATGATGGAGTGACAACAGCATGTATAATATACAGTCGATACGCGTTATGTCGACATTGCTTACATCGATATACCTGCTTATGTCGATATACGCTAGTGGTCCCGGCCGAACTGCTATATAACTCATACATTACATACCTGATATATCGATATCGGAAATGTCGACATTTCGTTTATATCGATGTGGAAAACAAGTCCCGATGGTATAATAAATACACATTATACTGTAATGTCAATATGCAATTTGAACAGCGGGCGTCGTAAAGTCTGGTCAAACTTAATTGGCACAGGTAAGTTTTTCACACATACAAATGTGATCAAAACATGCCGCCGGTAACCGTGTTACAATCGCGGAATACCGTCAAAGCCGACCACGTAAGCCGTGGTCAACCAATTAACGACAGTGTGACGTGAAATCACAAAAATACTCTTGTAATAGCCAATTATATGCCTGACATGAATCAATCCGTAAATGCCATAATCATTAACGGTACGCTTGTTATAATAATTACAATTGAGTGAATTACATGCGATCTTATAAACACGAACATTTGGTATCTCAAATCACTTCCTTAGCAATGTCCAACATGCAGTACATGGGTCCGAAGTTATACTGGAACGAGTAATTGAAAAGTCCGAATCGGTACGTGGGCGCAAACAGTGGAAAAAATAAAAACCAACGTTTGAGCCTTGCCGCAACAAAACCACAAATGGATACCCCCATCCGGACAAGATAGCACTGGACACCAACGGATGCAGAAGCCATTCCGTCAGAACCGGAGATGACCGCAGAAACCATAACACCTGTCCGTGCAGAACAGAATCCGCGCTGTCAACCCCCGGAAACACTGCCAAAAGCTAAAACATGTTGATGTGTCCCTGAGTTTCCTGCACTGCCACCAACACACCGATGTAGGGGCTCCAATGAACCCCCCAGCCTTCTCACGAAGCGTCTGTGGACAGAAAGCGAGTAGGAGGAGGTAACACTATGGGAAATCCCTGTAGGAACCACGACCTCCACTGCCCCCCACCATCTGATTACAAACGTAGGAAGATGGAGATCCTAGGCAGAGACCGATCCAAAGGATCGGGGTGCGGCCTCCATAGCCCTAGTAAGTAATACTGGAGGTCGCAAACATAACCTTCCCCTATTCTGCACCCCGAAAGTCCAGGAGTGCAGAAATTTCCTAGCTGACAGAGAACCTCTGACCAGTACCCGGACACTAAAACAAGATGCCACGCACCCTGTCCAAAGGTACTATGATGACTGTAGATCGGTCAATAAGCTCATTCCCACCTAAGAAAAATCCTGTGTGGGAACCAACTACGACTACTCTAGATCTAAAAGACACAAAACTCGGAAACAACTAAAAACTTAAAAACCGAGAGCATCTGCGGAAGGGCACGTGGAAGTACGAGACCCGCAGATCTATGGAAACAACCCAGTCTACCGGCAAATGGCGCTCCGACCACGTCCCGAACTTCCTCTATAGCACTATAACTTCAAGAGAGAGACTCTACTTAACCCTTGAAAATACCCCCGTCAGGGGAAACGACCCCACAGGAGGTAGACAAGAAGGAGCAGCAGGAGGGACCATCGGTACCGTAGCTGCCCTTTGGCAGTTCGATCGCACAATTATCAGAGGTCAAAAGAGGCGAACGAAGCAAAACTATGGCCGTTCAAGAAAAATCGCCGACTGAAGCACTGCGTCCAGAGACGATGAATCATACTGATTCAAACATAAATCGAAAGTTGGCATAGCCACAATCGACTTAACAGCCTACACCCATGCCTTCGCAAACGCGAACCAGGACCAGGAGCCGAAGATATCCCAAAAGCTGCGGCGTCCTTGTTCAGAAACGGAGATCTCAAAACCATATCGCATAGAGGGGCATGTAGAACTTAGACCCCAGAGTGGCGATCAAAGTTTTGGGCACTAGGAACCCCGCAGTGGCCAAATCCTACCTAAAGCTCCCCAATGTACGTAACAAGAAGCCCTACTGTAGGAGAGAAATTAAACCACGACAACTCCGGCAATTCCACCACCACCGAATCAGCCTCACAACAGCCATCCGAGGAAGTACCCATATGGGAGGCTCCACTGGCAAAACCACCACCGCTGTGAAAGAGCCGACAAACCCACTAAGTACTAGGACTTAGGACAGGAACTCCAGAATCTTAGCCAACTGAACCATCATAACTGTATCGTGTGTCGAGTCCTGAATATAGACTGGGAATTCGAACTCATATACACTCGAATAAGGAGCAGGCCAGACAAGTACGGAGCCAAATGCACCACGGCGTCCAATACCACCTCGACCGTCTCCTCCGAGAACGGAAGAGCTAGATCTCGAGGAGCCGGATACTAAAAACAAAATATGTACACAGGATACGAACCCACGAACACCCCGGTCAGAAATGGTTGCTACCCCGGTGCCGGTACCGGTGCCTGCCCGGTGCCCGGTGCCCGGTGCCCGTAACACAAAACCGGCACCTCTCCTGCGAGAGTTAGGGTACGTTGTGACCGGTGTGAATGTGATCAACACCTGCCGCAGCAACCCTAGACTGGCAGTCATCTACCACATACGTGGAATCTGATTCAACAGAAACTGTACTGTATCGTTCCATAGTAGTATATGTACTGCCCAAGCTAGTACTACATGTAGAAACCCTCGAAGAACTAACCCAATCCTGACCTACGACGAGATCGACTCCTCGACTTACGTGAACACGTTAGAACGAAGACCAACCGAAGACAAGAACGTCTCCTACCGGAAGCAGCAGGCTGTCCAGGAGAGTCTGGTGCCGGTGCCCAGTGTTTGACCGGTGCCCGGTAGCTGCCCGGTGGTGCCCGGTGGCTGCCCGGTTCGGTGACCGGTGCCCGGTTCGATGCCCGGTGCCCGGCGGTGCCCGGTGCCCGGTGCCCGGCCCGGTGCCCGGTGACATAACCGGTGCCCGGTGCCCGTGTGCCGGTGACATTATGCCCGGTGCCCGGTGACATAACCGGTGCCCGGTGCCCGGTGCCCGGTGACATAACCGGTGCCCGGTGCCCGGTGCCCGGTAACATAACCGGTGCCCGGTGCCCGGTGATATAACCGGTGCCCGGTGCCCGGTGCCCGGTGCCCGGTGCCCGGTACCGGGCGCCTCTACTGAGAGAGGCTGGGTCAGCTTCAACCGGGTGATATATTATCAAGAACCGGCCGAAACACCCTTGTGATAGGTATAGCTCTATGGGAACCGGGTGATATGAGATCAGCACCGGACCCAGCAGCCCAGTATCCCCTGCATGGATCACCGGCCTATCACCTGAGCAAAGTTTCGAAGTCAGAGAACCTGACCGAACTTTCTCAACGGAACCAGATCCCCGATGGGGGATCCCATCTGCACACCCTCCGAAGCCTTACCAACCTCGGAAGGCCCCACCGCTCCCAAGAGCTGGAAAGCGGCCACAGACTACTTAGAACGTGAGATATGGGTCCTACGATACCCATCCTTACCCCACGTCGTATCCGTCCAACGGACAGACAACTCACATGGCCTCTCCTTGCAACACCCGCCACAGGCATAAGCACCTGTCCTTATGGGTGTCCCACGGAGAAGTCATGTGCCCACAAGCAGAGCGTGATGCGGCATGCTAACCGGTATTGTAATACAAAACCCGATAGAATACCCCGCAATACGCTACAAAAAATGTGTCACGGGAACGAATCCACAAGGGACGAACGAACCCGTTAGGGTACGAAAAAACGTACACGCGAACCGCGAAAATACGTGACACAGAATAACACAGTGAAAAACCCCAAAAAAACGCAATGGAGAATAATCACGCAACACGAATGAGTGATAGTAATATGTATTGAACAATATCAAATGACAAATAAGGTACAATACACGGCAGAAATTCAAAATTCGAACGAAATTATGGGAGATACAAAATATACCTGCACCCTGTATAGCGTCCTAAAAATAATAGGAGGAGTCTAAATAGCGGACTAGCCAATTGGCTGTGGGTAGAGCGGAATGGTCTATGGTGGGTTATTTGAGTGATTAGAGTAGGCAGATTTTTATTATTAGGACGATTTCATAGCAACCTATCAGTTTGCAACCATTCAGGTTAGTTTGAAGACATAAAAACACAGTTATCGCCCCTGATATCAGTGTGGACAGGTATGTCTCATATAAAATGTATAATAATGCCAATCAATATGTGGGGTTATGGTGAATGAATGTTTATTTTACCAAATGTGGCTCAGATGATATCTCTGATATAAAGAACATTTTGTGCCTCCTGAGTGGGCATGTACCTTTAATGTTTCGTTATATGCACCATGGACACCTCTACAGGATGAATACTTCAGGCCCCGATCTGAATGTGCAGGCTAATGCTGCACTGATCAAAACTGCTGAAGATCTAATCTAATTATCAATGTGCGTTTTTCGTTGTAACTCCCGGGCAGCAACTCGAATAATGCGAGTATCGCTGGAACAAGCAGAGTTTCAGCTCGAGTTAAAGCATTTAACCTTTGAACCTTACTTGATAGTGGTGCAACGATATACCGGTATACCGGTATATTGCGATATGTCATCCTGACGATACGTATCGCGGTACGGTTTTCGCATATCGCGATATTTACACCATATTCTCGGTCGCCATCTTGTGTTAAAATAATTGTGTAAAATTATTCAAAATCATTCAAAACTTAATTTTTAATATGACAGAAGTCAATATTTTTTAATAAACACGCCACAATTAGATGACTAATACATGTAGTGTCAGAGTAATTTTATGGCTGGGGTATAAAAATAATATACCGAAAGTCTGATACAAAATGGTCAGGGAAAATCACGACTTGGTGCCATTTCTATTGCCAGATAGGTACGTTCTACTGGCGAGTACTGCAGTGGCGGTATTTTTCTTTTATGTTTCTAAAATAAATTATGTTAAATCATACCATGAGTTGCAGGCAGAATGAACAATCATTACTTCCTTCACAGAACTTTTGCAAGTGGTTTCGCGACATACGCGAAATGAAGGTCTGCTCGATTAACACAATAAATTTGCGAGAAGCATAAATGACTAAAAACCTGTTACTAATTGTGCCTGCATAATGTTGTCTCCCGTTGCGTGAGACTGGAAACAGATACAGTGTTATGTAAAGGCATTCACTGATGTGTGCGCCCGTGGACAATATCCTACAGGAGAGGCTAATACCGACCGGTATGGACTGTCGGCTGGCAAAATATATAGTACATTTTCGACCAGTATATGGCATAGCGATCACGACAATTCGGGTATTTACAGCTCACTATTCCATCAATGAAGCACCCAGCATGATAATAACAAGCAAAATAGAATGTTCTCATGCTAAATGGATGTGCAATTTGATCAGCAGCTACACTGGTCGCAAATACCATAAGCTCCATTTCTCCCGTCACAGCCAAAAAATGAGAGAAAAGCACTGCACACATCACCAGTCTATTCAGACTTGAAATCAAACAAGCCTCTGTATCCGGTCATTAACCCGATCAGCTGTGAAATTGCCAGGTAACGGCTGTTCTATTTACCTCCTAATATTTGTGACCAGTTGCCATTATCATTATTTACTTGATAGAAATACAATTAGTTTGTCTCTGTAGCAGTTGATGATGTTTATGCTTGTACACAAGTATTTAATATTGCAATAAAAAAACAACAGTATTGCAACTGATTAACTAGTTTATTATAAAGTTTGTCCAATTCACGTACCAGCCCATTTTTACAACACATCGATTGAACATGTGTGTATTACAATGTTTCAAACACGACCTTTACATTTCACTGGGGGTGACAGTCGATAAATATAGTACAGTAAGCATAAATTATATATTTTCTACGTTTATGCGAAGCATATTTGCTTCAAACAAACTACAGAAAGCACAAAACTTAGCCAAGCAATACAGGCGATTCATGACCTAATTTCGCCTGCACCCAGTAGCCGACGAATTTTCAGTAGTCTACTTATGGGCCGCGACTTGGCTCAAGACCGATTTTTTGGGCTCATTTTCGTGCCTCTACTTATGGGGCGGGTAGACTTATGGCTAGCTATATACGGTAAACAGTTACGCGATAAGTAAGAGAAAAAATCAAGGAAAATATGATTTGGATCACTTCTCCCTAATTTACTCTCGTCCAGAAATAATCATTAATGTCAACCGTTTCTGGGCAAAGTCCTGACCCACACAGTGTTTTGATGTGTTCTAATGACAATAATAAACAATAAAGACTGTTCTTTATCTCCTGTTTGTTTTTATTATTATTTGTTCATACATGGTATAATATCGCAATACGTATTGCAATATGGGTTTGTTGTATCGCAATATATCGCAATACGGGTTTGACCGTATCGTTGCACCTCTATTACTTGAGTAACTCAAATGGAACCCATGCCGTTGTGGTGGGTTACTAGTGCTCCAACTATAGTTGGACCTGAACAACGACTGCTTCTTCCTGTGCAACTCGGATTGCTCAAGTTTCACCCGGTAGTTACAGCGAACAGGAGTTGTCAGAAGACAACGAAACTCGCCTGTTGGCAGCCTTCACTCAAACTTGGCACAGTTGTATAAAAAAACATGAATATGATATTACTTGACCTTGGGTTAAGGGGTGTGCGGTGGACCTTGACATTGGGGTCAGTGGTGGAAGGTGGGTCGTGAATTTGCTATAGCATGATATGGCATATTAAGATGAATGCATGTATGAAATATCAATGCGTTCCATGAAAACAGAAGTAAAACAAAATTTAATCAAACGTTAAGTTTATGAACGCACCAAGTGGGTGATTTTCTACAGCATGATAGCTATTCACACAAGGAATGCATGTATGAATGTGCTAAGTTTGTGACCTTGACCTTTGGGAAAGGGGTGTGGTGGGTGGGTCATGGATTTGCTGTAGCACAATAGAGAATCATCAGATGAATGCATGTATGAAATATCCAGGCGTTCCCTGTAAGGAAACAGAAGTTATAAAAAGACATTTACTCCAACGTTAAGGTTATGATGTTGATCTTGGGGAAAGGGGTGGGGGTGGGTCATGGATTTGCTGTAGCACAATAGAGGATCATCAGATGAATGCATGTATGAAATATCAAAGCGTTCCCTGTAAAGAAACAGAAGTTACACAACATTTACCCCAACGTTAAGTTTATGAACATATGCTAAGTTTGTGACCTTGACCTTGGGGTAAGGGCAGAGCTGCCAACCCGTTGTCGGTCACATGAGGAACATGGAGAGAAAAAGGGGCTATTTTCAGGAACGCCACATGTTTTCCGGAACACAGATCAGTACTCACTTATATGCATAAAGTAAATTTTTTTAGAGCCTTGGCCCTTGTCTCGGCCACCATGACCAACCGAAAAATCACAAGTACACTGCTTGCTTGACGCAAATTCATCACCGCGTTTTGACAGGACCAAATGGGGCCATGTCTCGCTGTAATCAGTGATGAACATAATTATGTGTTCTCCTAACTTCTTTCGATAAAAAATACCCAAATTCGTTGGCTGCACGCTTTGGAGCAGACATTTATGAATTTACGTGATGAATAAATCAATATCGCTGAGCGCTTGAAACTACTATTACTACACAAGAATTGAAATGGTAAGCACCTAGGCGTGTATGATTACGGGTAAATAAAAAAATAGGATTTATTGGCAGAATTGTGAAACAAAATTATTATTTCCAGATATTCCCGCGCTGATTTTTTTAAAAATCGTACTTTTTAATTGATTTCCGTACTTCCGTATTTCTAAATTATTTTCCGGAACAAATACGGAAAAATCGTAACAGTTGGCAGCTCTGGGTAAGGGTTGGGTGGTGGGTTGACATTGAAAATGATCGCACTCCACAACGGTAGCGATCAAACTCAGTTAACAAGAAATCACATTTCATGGACAGGTAGAGCATGGCCCTACTTTTGATCGCAATAAATCAGACAAGGAGGTGTGAAAATTAGCCAAACACAAACTTTGACAAAACTTTCGTGCCATCGCATAGCAAAATAGCAAGAAATATGTCCGCGGGACTTGAACAATGTTTCGAGGGATCGCACATTTCAAAGAGTTGCATTTTGAGCCATCGCATTTAAAATACATTAAACGTATTTACATTATGTACATTATGTACAAAATGTACATTAAACGTACAGGGAAAATTATCAGGACCGCGGCGCTGTTTCGAGCGAGACCGGCATTACGAGGCATCGCATTTTGAGCCATCACGATTTCACTGTATATATGATAGATACATCTTTACTTACTTGTGTTTCTTTGGTCTATGATCATCCGCTTTCTTCTTCAGTGCAGTTTCAGCTTTCTGATACAATGGCATCTGCAGTTCCAGATCTAAACGTAGACGTTTTTCTTCTGGCAGTCGAACTGCAGTATGCAGCATCTGATTTTTAGCAAATTCAGTGAAGCAGTAAGTCAAAGTTCCCTCATCAGCAGCACTTTTTAACAAGACCAGATCTTTCTCATTGGTGAGCCTGAATTTCACAAAGACTTTCTGATCAAAATGTTTGAAATCAGTTACGTGAACATTCTTCAGCTTTCTGTTCTCAAGATGTGTGTGCAGACTTGGTAGGTTTTGAACCAATGCCTCTGACAACTCCTTAAGACTTCCCGTTGGTAGCCTCCCATCAGGTATCACTTTCACACCCAGTGGCAGTGAAAACTCTGAAAATAAAGGTTGATTAATTGAATATGGTATATTACACCACCATCTGTGATAGCTTGCCAATATTTATCAATTACTTTATTACAACATATTTGGCCTCTGTGCCTCATATTTTCATGAAAACAATTCCAACAACTTCAGTAATTTTGAAATTTCTGGCCAAAAATAGGTGGGTAGGGCAACTATAAAAAAACAAATATACGCATCGGAGGCGGATACTGCATTTTTATTGTGGACCGCGATTTGTACTTCAATTGCGAGTATTGTTCAATATTTCTCGCAAAAGCCTCCTTAAATGATTGCGAGGCAGTGATTTTTATAATTCACCGCCGCCGTGAGAAAAGTGGTAAATTTTACCTATTTTTAACCGTCCCGTGATGTCAAAGGTATAGAAATAGAGTGGTATGCATCGAGTAGTTTGAACATCATTGCCTTCACTGTGTAATTCTTAATGCTATTAATCTTTCTATTTCTTTTATTTGTTTTAAATAATCAATGCAATATTCATATCTTGGCACTGTATTCGCGAGTTTGCATTGATAAATGCAAGTAGTATTTTCCCCGAAATAATGCATAAATTCAAGAAAGTATGCACGTCATAGTTTCCAAAACTAACAGTGTACCAGTCCAATATCTGTATAATGTTATTTTCCTTTAATAAATTTATTACGGTAACGCGAGACCAAACACTTTTACAGTCTGTACTTTATAACATGCCCACAAAAAGATGTCCAATGCTCCAGATAAGGTGCGTATTGGCGTATTTTATGCACATATTGTGGATGGATCGATGGTACGGCGACATTTTTACGTTTCGCACTCCTGCACTTGATGGTTGGGATGTATATCGAGTATGTAGAGAATCGGCCACAAACTGTGGAAGTAGTTCGCCAGACAAGGAAAATTGTCTACCGACAACCGGACGGACAGGGTAAACATAATAAACTATTGTTACGGTGGAGTAATAATCGTAAAATTTTATGCTGAAAAATTCTAAGTTTAGAGCATAATTATATCTCCGTTTCCTGTAACCCGACCGACCCGCTAAAAACGGTGTGACCCGATTTATATTTTTATTGCAATTTCATTTACACTTTTTTTATTATTTTTTTTTTGTCCCGGTATTTGATCCGTGCTCGGTATTTAGCCGCCGTGGAAATTTGATCCAAATCAGGCATGCGCTTATTTATAAACGTACTGAAAGATCGATATGTGTCTGCAAAGAGTCCTAGCAATGATGACTTTATGATTTATGACAGACAACAACAACAGCGTCGAGTTCCGACACGAAGAACGCAAATGAAGTTGTGTCAGGTGCGGATACAGGGAGGGGGGGTGTGGGGGGGGGGGGGGGGGGGGGGAGGGGTCTGACCTCCCATTCTCCCGGCAAAAAAAAAACAAGAGGGCCATGATGGCCCTAATTCGCTCACACTGACCATGAACACCAGAGGAGAATGCGACATTGAGTTCATGTGTTTTAAAAAAATTGTGCTATTTTAGATGGCGGTCATCTTGGATTAAGCGATGACTCTCATTTTACAAAATCTGAAAATGCTTCACCCAGCATCGGCCATGTGGTTCCTGAGAAAAAGACGTTAAAAATCTTGAATAAATGGACCTTTTGGTGGCCATCATGGATGACATAATCATCCGATTCCGACAAATATTGCACCAGAGTGATCGCCTCATTGATACCTTCTATTTCATATATGACATGACCATATTCAGTTAAAAATAAAATTTGACCACAATTTGACCCCACGGGCCACGCCCATTTTTGACCCCGGGGTCACCATTTTAACAACTTTCAAAGAGCAATGTACATCGATCATTCCTACCAAGTTTCGTCGAAATCCGGCAAGCGGTTCATGAGAAGATTTTTTAAGAATTTATGCTATTTTTAGACGGCGGCCATCTTGGATTAGCGATGACCTCCATTTTAACAAATCTGAAAAGGCTTCACCCATGGACCATAACTTTTAAGTTTGGCTACCATGGGCCAAGCGGTTCATGTGAAGAAGAATTTTGAAATCTCTGATAAAAGAACGACCTTTTGACCTTTCGGCGGCCATCTTGGATGACATAACAATCCGATTTCGACAAAAAATGTACTAGAGTGATCGTCTCATTGATACCTTCGATTTGATATATAACATGACCATATTCGGTCTAAAATAAAATTTGACCCCAAGGGCCACCATTTTTGACCCCGCGGTCACCATTTTAACCAAGTTTTGTCGAAATCCGGTTGGCGGTTCTTGAGAAGAAGATTTTTTATGAATTTGTGCTAATTTTAGACGGTGGCCATCTTGGATTACGTAATGACGTCATTTTAACAATTTTGTAATCCCCCTACCTAAGGACCATGACCATGAGGTTTGGTGACTATAGACCCAATGGTTACCGAGGAGAAGACGTTTGAAAATAAAAATGTTCACGGACGACGACGGACACATTGCGGTAACAATAGCTCACATGAGCTTCGCTCAGGTGAGCTAAAAATTCATGTAGCTAAAAATTCCTGAGGACCCCCAGACCCGCCGACTTCGCGCTCGCGGAGGTCGACTTGTAATTACAGACCCCCACCTGTTCAATTTATTTCTGTATCCACTCCAATCCTGTGTGTTGCGTTGTAGGGGTTATAACCTTTAAGCTAGTGTACACACTCGTGTTGATCTAAGTGGGTCAACATTGTCTTTCCGACAAAATACAGCTTTGAGAGTATCTGACTGTGAGCAAGCACATCAGGATCGACTTCGAATAACAAAGAAAATAATAACTCTTTTTATCAAAGAACACGGCACTGACAACTATTATTCTAGTCCATTTGTATTGTATAATGTTTAATTTTTAGAAGACATTGTTCAAGAAAATGTTGTTTTAGTTTTAATATGTGCCCAATTGTTGTCTTCCTAGAAAGTCAAGTCTGACAGGCGCTGTAACAATTATATTTACATAAATGTATTGGCAACAAGTTCCCTTTCAACACCAATTAACTGAGATAACTGGATAATTTTTAAAGCAATCCATTAAAAATAATATTTTCAGACTATTGAGTGCAGTAATAAAATCACTTGAACAGAGTGCAGATCCAGTCAGATGAGGCCGCTCATTACGAAACGGCTCATCTGGACCTACACTATCTGCAAACAGTGCTACAGTGGGTTAAAAGGGTTAATATAATCTCTGGCTCTAAATGGCATACATGTTCATACAACACATACAGCAATTGACATACTTTTATTGCAAGTGTTAAAATATTGTACCTTTTTAATAACAATAATTTTTAAATTCAATATGTCGTGTGACAGGAAAAAAAAATTGACTACCGACTGACCCACTTCTAAATTCTGGGTCGGGTTACAGGAAACAAACAATTTTTTAAGGACGGCCTGGTGCTTTTAAAGTAATGTGTAATAACTTTATTCCAATTTATCTGTACTTCGTCGAATTTGTATTCCCATTTTGTTCTGGCCTTGTATATAACATTATCATGCTTGTTTAAAAAATAAAAAATTGTTTGTAAGCAAAATGCCGCCGCTGTTGAGCATTCATGAATACACCAGCAAACATTGAGCGAGTGATTGGAGAAAACAATATTTCAGAATCGAAAAACGTACATAACTGCGGATGGATCGGTGGGACAGCGAAGATTTGTACGTTACGCACTCCTGCACTTGATGGTTGGGATGTATACCGAGTATGAAGAGAATCGGCCAAAAACTGTAGAAGTATATAGTTCTCCGGACAAGGAAAAAAATTAGATTCGAAAAAGGGACACAAAGTTTTTATGTTACTCACTCCTGCACTTGATGGTTGGGATGCATGTATCGGAGTATGAAGAGAATCGGGCAAAAAACTGTAGAATAGTTTGCCGGAAAAGGATATCAGTCAAAAAATGGGCATAACTCATGACAGTGTGTTGTATATGTAATATGAAGAAAATAAGCCAAAAACTGTAGAAGTAGTTTGCCGGACAAGGACAGACAAACGTACGTACGGACAGGGTAAACACTATGCCACAGACAACTATAATTGTTGCGGTGGCATAATAAGTATTGCAACCGCTGAACATAGGTATTTAATTGTAATATGAGCAGTCTCTACGCTGGTTGACTATCACTATCTATAGTTCTCATGTTAGTCATTTGTGCTAATTTTAGACGGTGGCCATCTTGGATTACGTAATGACGTCATTTTAACAATTTTGTAATCCCCCTACCTAAGGACCATGACCATGAGGTTTGGTGACTATAGACCCAATGGTTACCGAGGAGAAGACGTTTGAAAATGTTCACGGACGACGACGGACACATTGCGGTAACAATAGCTCACATGAGCTTCGCTCAGGTGAGCTAAAAATTCATGTGAGCTAAAAATTTCCTGAGAGAACCCCAGACCCGCCGACTTCGCGCTCGCGGAGGTCGACTTGTAATTACAGACCCCCACCTGCAATTATTTCTGTATCCACTCCAATCCTGTTGTGTTGCGTTGTAGGGGTTATAACCTTTAAGCTAGTGTACACACTCGTGTTGATCTAAGTGGGTCAACATTGTCTTTCCGACAAAATACAGCTTTGAGAGTATCTGACTGTGAGCAAGCACATCAGGATCGACTTCGAATAACAAAGAAAATAATAACTCTTTTTATCAGAACACGGCACTGACAACTATTATTCTAGTCCATTTGTATTGTATAATGTTTAATTTTTGAAGACATTGTTCAAGAAAATGTTGTTTTAGTTTTAATATGTGCCCAATTGTTGTCTTCCTAGAAAGTCAAGTCTGACAGGCGCTGTAACAATTATATTTACATATAATGTATTGGCAACAAGTTCCCTTTCAACACCAATTAACTGAGATAACTGGATAATTTTTAAAGCAATCCATTAAAAATAATATTTTCAGACTATTGAGTGCAGTAATAAAATCACTTGAACAGAGTGCAGATCCAGTCAGATGAGGCCGCTCATTACGAAACGGCTCATCTGGACCTACACTATCTGCAAACAGTGCTACAGTGGGTTAAAAGGGTTAATATAATCTCTGGCTCTAAATGGCATACATGTTCATACAACACATACAGCAATTGACATACTTTTATTGCAAGTGTTAAAATATTGTACCTTTTTAATAACAATAATTTTTAAATTCAATATGTCATGTGACAGGAAAAAAAAATTGACTACCGACTGACCCACTTCTAAATTCTGGGTCGGGTTACAGGAAACAAACAATTTTTTTTCAAGGACGGCCTGGTGCTTTAAAGTAATGTGTAATAACTTTATTCCAATTTATCTGTACTTCGTCGAATTTGTATTCCCATTTTGTTCTGGCCTTGTATATAACATTATCATGCTTGTTTAAAAAATAAAAAATTGTTTGTAAGCAAAATGCCGCCGCTGTTGAGCATTCATGAATACCAGCCAAACAAACAATTGAGCGAGTGATTGGAGAAAACAATATTTCAGAATCGAAAAACGTACATAACTGCGGATGGATCGGTGGGACAGCGAAGATTTGTACGTTACGCACTCCTGCACTTGATGGTTGGGATGTATACCGAGTATGAAGAGAATCGGCCAAAAACTGTAGAAGTATATAGTTCTCCGGACAAGGAAAAAAATTAGATTCGAAAAAGGGACACAAAGTTTTTATGTTACTCACTCCTGCACTTGATGGTTGGGATGCATGTATACGGAGTATGAAGAGAATCGGGCAAAAACTGTAGAAGTAGTTTGCCGGAAAAGGAAAAAAAATATTTTCAGTCAAAAAATGGGCATAACTCATGACAGTGTGTTGTATATGTAATATGAAGAAAATAAGCCAAAAACTGTAGAAGTAGTTTGCCGGACAAGGACAGACAAACGTACGTACGGACAGGGTAAACACTATGCCACAGACAACTATAATTGTTGCGGTGGCATAATAAGTATTGCAACCGCTGAACATAGGTATTTAATTGTAATATGAGCAGTCTCTACGCTGGTTGACTATCACTATCTATAGTTCTCATGTTAGTCATTTGTGCTAATTTTAGACGGTGGCCATCTTGGATTACGTAATGACGTCATTTTAACAATTTTGTAATCCCCCTACCTAAGGACCATGACCATGAGGTTTGGTGACTATAGACCCAATGGTTACCGAGGAGAAGACGTTTGAAAATGCACGGACGACGACGGACACATTGCGGTAACAATAGCTCACATGAGCTTCGCTCAGGTGAGCTAAAAATTCATGTGAGCTAAAAATTCCTGAGGGAGAACCCCCAGACCCGCCGACTTCGCGCTCGCGGAGGTCGACTTGTAATTACAGACCCCCACCTGCAATTATTTCTGTATCCACTCCAATCCTGTTGTGTTGCGTTGTAGGGGTTATAACCTTTAAGCTAGTGTACACACTCGTGTTGATCTAAGTGGGTCAACATTGTCTTTCCGACAAAATACAGCTTTGAGAGTATCTGACTGTGAGCAAGCACATCAGGATCGACTTCGAATAACAAAGAAAATAATAACTCTTTTTATCAGAACACGGCACTGACAACTATTATTCTAGTCCATTTGTATTGTATAATGTTTAATTTTTGAAGACATTGTTCAAGAAAATGTTGTTTTAGTTTTAATATGTGCCCAATTGTTGTCTTCCTAGAAAGTCAAGTCTGACAGGCGCTGTAACAATTATATTTACATATAATGTATTGGCAACAAGTTCCCTTTCAACACAATTAAACTGAGATAACTGGATAATTTTTAAAGCAATCCATTAAAAATAATATTTCAGACTATTGAGTGCAGTAATAAAATCACTTGAACAGAGTGCAGATCCAGTCAGATGAGGCCGCTCATTACGAAACGGCTCATCTGGACCTACACTATCTGCAAACAGTGCTACAGTGGGTTAAAAGGGTTAATATAATCTCTGGCTCTAAATGGCATACATGTTCATACAACACATACAGCAATTGACATACTTTTATTGCAAGTGTTAAAATATTGTACCTTTTTAATAACAATAATTTTTAAATTCAATATGTCATGTGACAGGGAAAAAAAATTGACTACCGACTGACCCACTTCTAAATTCTGGGTCGGGTTACAGGAAACAAACAATTTTTTAAGGACGGCCTGGTGCTTTTAAAGTAATGTGTAATAACTTTATTCCAATTTATCTGTACTTCGTCGAATTTGTATTCCCATTTTGGTTCTGGCCTTGTATATAAACATTATCATGCTTGTTTAAAAAATAAAAAATTGTTTGTAAGCAAAATGCCGCCGCTGTTGAGCATTCATGAATACACCAGCAAACATTGAGCGAGTGATTGGAGAAAACAATATTTCAGAATCGAAAAACGTACATAACTGCGGATGGATCGGTGGGACAGCGAAGATTTGTACGTTACGCACTCCTGCACTTGATGGTTGGGATGTATACCGAGTATGAAGAGAATCGGCCAAAAACTGTAGAAGTATATAGTTCTCCGGACAAGGAAAAAAATTAGATTCGAAAAAGGGACACAAAGTTTTTATGTTACTCACTCCTGCACTTGATGGTTGGGATGCATGTATACGGAGTATGAAGAGAATCGGGCAAAAACTGTAGAAGTAGTTTGCCGGAAAAGGAAAAAAAATATTTTCAGTCAAAAAATGGGCATAACTCATGACAGTGTGTTGTATATGTAATATGAAGAAAATAAGCCAAAAACTGTAGAAGTAGTTTGCCGGACAAGGACAGACAAACGTACGTACGGACAGGGTAAACACTATGCCACAGACAACTATAATTGTTGCGGTGGCATAATAAGTATTGCAACCGCTGAACATAGGTATTTAATTGTAATATGAGCAGTCTCTACGCTGGTTGACTATCACTATCTATAGTTCTCATGTTAGTCATTTGCACACTAAGGAGCCAGCTTGGTAAATATCACGTCGCCAGAAAGGAATATAACTATTTGATGTTGGGATTCTAATTATGGCCTGGGCATTTTTAATTGTTGAGTGATGTGAAATAATTGTTAATATATATTGAGTTTTCAAATCACGATGGCTAATTGTTTTAATTAAAATATAATGCAACAAGAGTGCCGTAAGTCACAAAATACGCCCGTCGAAGATGGGCCAGACAGCGAAGATGCAGAAATGTGAAGCTGTCACCAAGGTACGGAAGCCGATAAGGGTCACCAAGTCAAAAATATATTATCTCGTAATTACGACATCATCTCGTAATTACGAGATAATATTATCTCGTAATTACGACATCATCTCGTAATTACGAGATAATATTATGTCGTAATTACGAGATGATGTCGTAATTACGAGATAATATTATGTCGTAATTACGAGATGATGTCGTTAATTACGAGATAAAATTATGTCGTAATTACGACACGAGATGATGTCGTAATTACGACATACTCTTATCTCGTAATTACGACATCATCTCGTAATTACGAGATAATAGTATCTCGTAATTACGAGATGATGTCGTAATTACGACATAATTTTATCTCGTAATTACGAAATAAATGTCGTAATTACGACATAATTTTATCTCGTAATTACGCGATGATGTCGTAATTACGACATAATATTATGTCGTAATTACGACATCATCTCGTAATTACGAGATAATATTATCTCGTAATTACGAGATGATGTCGTAATTACGAGATAATATTTTTCTGATTTGGTGACCTCTATCGGCTTCCGTACCAAAGCAATATTAGCAATACCGATAATTTGAAACTCTATAGCATTATTTCTGCATCTCGTTGTGCTAAACATGTATACTAATTTAGGCAGAGATGTGTAAAGTAGAAATGATATACAATTGGATACAAAAATGTAGAAAAAATGGCCAAGTTAAAAAGGTGATATTTTCGTTAAAAAATTGTTTTTTTGCCATAAAAACACCAAGGTGCACATCTTCAATATGTGTAGAAGACGTGTGTATAGTTTCATATCGACCGACTGAACGGTTTCAGAGTTGTTAAATAATATTTTTTCGGCATAAAAACATCAAGGTGCACATCTTCAATATGTGTAGAAGACGTGTGTATAGTTTCAGATCGATTCACTGAACGGTTTCAGAAGAGTTGTGTTCACAAACTCTGTACCCTATATATAATTGTATAGAAAAATGTAGAAAAAATGCTGAAGTTAAAAAGGTGATATTTTTGTTCAAAATTATTTTTTTCGGCATACAAACAACAGGGTGCACATCTTCAATATGTGTAGAAGACGTGTGTACAGTTTCAGATCGAACTAGAGGATTGTTTTTCAGATAAAAACATATGTCTCCCCCAATACCACCACTGCATGTTATCAGGACTTGGACAAGTAGAATTTAAGGCAGCAACAGCATATACCTGGTATTTTCTGCATAAGTTAGCTGTATATTGTGAGATAATAAAATAACAAGAGTGCCGCAAGTCACAAAATACACCCGTCGAATATGGGCCAGACAGCGAAGATGCAGAAATGTCAAGCTGTCACCAATTATGCAAGAAACATTAATGAGAATTTGAAAGTCTATAGCATTATTTCTTCATCTCGTTGTGCTAAACATGTATACTAATTTAGGCAGAGATAGAAAGGTAGAGTGTAAAGTAGAAACGATAGGGAATTGGATACAATAATGTAGAAAAAATGGCTAAGTTAAAAATGTGATATTTTGGTCAAAAAATATGTTTTCGGCATAAAAACACCAAGGTTCACATCTTCAATATGTGTAGAAGACGTGTGTATAGTTTTAGATCGATCGACTGAGACAAGACTCTTTTTTTTACTGGATGACAATACGCGCATTTCAAACGGCTTTTCTGATTGGCGGACCAAAATAGTTTGCTTTATACTTGTATCACTTATGTAAATATACCATCAAATGAAAACAGTTGATAGATGTATAGCTAAGCGCTATTGCTATGCGAATTTTACATTTCCGGTACATTTCACGAGCGTCCCTAACACAGTTCGGACTTTTTTAATTTCGCAACCCGCGAACTCGGACCGAATATTTAATGCGCCTAGCGCTAGCTGTTGGCCCATCGGTAATTTATTTCTTGCGCCATTGACGATTTTTCCGCGCCATTATCCCGCGTCCTTGGCAGAACACTGGTGATGCAATAGCCTTCCACAATTGTCAGAACAGACAAAATGGCCGTCAAAATGTTCTTATTTTGTTCTATTCTTTACTGTATGTAGTTGTTATAAACAGCATTTCATGCACCTATTACATGTATGCATACCAGTTTGAGGTATACAACTTAAATCATTTGATAACATATACATATCCAGGTATACAATGCTATAATATATATTCGAAATGGACGCCAAAATGATCAGATGTTCAATAATATTGATGATGAAGCTGCAATTTTCAGTAATTAAACAACACTAACATTGTTATGTATAGAGTGCGATATTCTGCTTATTTTCAAAGAAAAATACAGACGTATTTCAATCAGTTTGAGTATTGAAGAACTGTTCAAAGTGTGTCCTAAATGGATGGACTGTTGAGAAGGAATACAATATTATTATTGTAAACGAGCACACTTCTGAAAATTAAGCGAGCATGATGATCATTGGCCAAGGCAGTATGTAGTATGGTATGATGAATGACATGGGTATGCTTATTGCAAACATACATGGCTTTCTCCCACATTAAGCATCCCGCGTATGTCTGCACATGTGACAATAATTTAAATTAACCCTCGATTGCGAGTTGGATGGGAAAATAAATACAATACATGGTAACGATATGTAATTCATGCAGTCACTGATGTAATCAGTTCTACATTAACCACTACATGTACTATATTCATTTTTCTAATTAAACATTATTGAAACTAATACACCAACAACCTAACCTTATACAGTGTCACCATGACTCGATCAGTTTCAAGATGACCATCAAGATGGTCGCTTTTGCAATTTGGAGATGTGATATTTACGGATCTATATGTACACTTTTAATACAGCTTAAATTTCTAAAATTAGTTCATAAAACCCTTAGCCCGAGGAAGTCCCGCATCTTGTGATAACACCAAACTCTGCTAGCTCATGTAATATGATTGTCCATCAGCGGTGTAATAAATTTGAAAAGACAACCACAGGGATGGTTATGCGGATTCAATGCAACATAGGGGTATATGAAGGCAAAGACGTGTCTATTAGCTACAAACTACGTGTGGTTTGTATGTGCCACACGGGTACAATGTCAGGGCTCAACACTAACTTTTTTTTTCACTAGATCAGTCGGGCTAGTACTTTTACAAACTAATAGCCCTGACCTAATTTGTACTAGCCCTGACCTAGTGAAGCGTAATTAACTTGCATATACAGCATATGTCCATGAGGAATTTTGAAGAGGAATTTAAAAGTGGGGCCATGCAGTTGACCCACCTCATACACAAAGTTGGGGACATTTGAAAAAGGTATAGGCCATTGTAAATGACAAGAGACAATACAATTAATGGAAATTCAGGGGTTGAAAAAATCATTTTTTTCCACTCGCCCAGCTGGGCAAGTAGAAAAAAATGTACTTGCCCAGGTCAAAAAGTTACTCGCAAAGTTTTTTTTAAAAATAAAATGCTATTTCCAGTATTTGTAATGTTGCATCTTATTTAAAAAAACAAAAAACTTTTACATATATATGATCATTACCAAAACGTACGAGACATATTCACTATTATTGTTATTTATATTTTAAGTATTAAATGAACATAAACATGATAAACAGACAAATAAATATTATTTATCGGGAGATAAACTTTGTCGAGTTTTTTCTTCTACAACGTTTTGTAGCAGCGAATTTGCTCAGAGGCTTGCATGCTTCTTATTTTCTATAAGCATTGCGTGACATAGATTTTTTTTAGTTTATAGTGGCTATGTTTGCATGCGCTGCGCGCTGCCTTAATTACTAAATTCAAGGTTTCGGCCCGGTCGACCGTTTCGTCAGCCGTTATGTTGGCGTTTGAATGCGCGTTAACCCAACTGTATGACATATGTGGCGCGTATACATGTCTACTCGCAGTCATATTATTTGTTAGCCCGGCCGCGTACAGCCGACAAATAATCCGTGAATTAAACTTGCCCGATATGGACCGTGTTCAAAATCGCTAGCAATTATACACGTAACCGTGTACATAGACACTGCTTGAATCTTACTTCCCGCAAATTGACGTAAACAACAAATGGTCGCTGAATTAATACCATTTGTTGGCCGTTATCGATGGAATTAATTGGCAATTTCTTCAGAAAAAAAAATCCTGACCAAATCTTTCACTCGCCAAACTGGGCGAGTGCCTGTAGAAAGTACTCGCCATGGCGAGCTGGGCGAGTGAAATTTCAACCCCTGAACTTACCATCACAGTTTCACGAAACAGAGTGCTAATTAAGTCATTTTCAAATCGGCTAACATCAGGTATGTGTTTGAATGTAATGAGTATGTCCAACTACTGGTTATGTCGACTACTGGTTATGCAACAATGTAATTTAATAGTTGTATCGTTGGAAGGTTTAACGTTCAAGAAACCAGTTGTTTACTTCTGAAAGAATAATAATAACTTGTAACTACACAAATTAATCACGGAAAGTGTCTGGAATGCAACTAACATTCACATCATCACTGAAAACAAGCCAAAAATCGGAGGCATGCAGCAGGTACTTCCGGTTTGAACATTTTGTGTTTTTTTTTTCAACTGGTGACAATTAAATCATCGATCTTATCCAAGGTGTCAGATCAATGAATAATGATTCATTAAATGGCAGACTCCCAGCTCAACAAAACAAGAAATTTAATCGACTAATTAGAATGTTCCATATCAGATGAACTAATTTTCACTATGCTCATATCAGAGCACAATATTTATTATAGATGTGGATGTTAGTAATATCACGTGCTCAGCTTTTAGACATGTTGTTTGACACATTTGATCCACTGTGTGTGATTGGCCCGAGTCGCAGGACGATTACATGATCGGCGCAATGAGAATTCACTTTTTTTTCAAGATATTTGTATGATATTTGTACTCACCGTTTGCTTATATTTCTGACAGATTCCAATAAAAACTTGCTATTTGATGAATGAAGGACCATCAACCAATCGCAGATCGTTCTACTTCTTATGTAAATTAGCTTTACTCCGGACTTGATTGTTATGATTTAGTTTGGTTCATTTATCGGGATCCGTTCAAAATTGCATCAGAATATCATAATGCCGTGCGGTATTGAGGTTTGCATTGTTGAGATTTAAACTGTCCAGCAAAAAAAACAAACTGAACGAACTAGAGACCCACATCAGTGCACACAGAATTTTAAATTCACTCAATAAATGATCATATTGAATGGTAGCATTGATCCACTGTTTATAATGGGTACGTTTTGGTTTGGGTATGAAATACAAAGGCCTACTCCATTATCATACCCGAAACCTAGGCAAACGTGCCTTAGTGTTGAGCCCTGAATGTAAATATAATTCTGCATTCATACACACGGTACATGATTATAGAGTTGTTTGATCATTAGAATGACATTACCTGTTGTCAAATAGAGAAATATATATTGAGACGACCCCAAAGAGCCAGCAAAACACACAACTGTGGTGTAATGCTGCAGAAAACATATTATGGAGATTACGTTATAATTCATGGGGATTTGAATGTATATTGATGGTCCTATGAGTGTGTGTGGCTACACGTGGTAGATGTGCATACTTCTGGACTGGACTAGTTTGATGTTTGAATACCCCGGAATGGCTTTTTCAGACTACATACATACTAATAATTCCAGCACAAAAATATTTACACAATTCCCTAACATTTGATTGGCCCATAGCAAGTCTCTGTCCAAAATTTATATCCCAGTAAACTCCCACGCCGAACTACTTTCCATAACCGTGAGGCGCAGTTAAAATAATTCTTAAGAAAACGGAAAATAAACACATTTTCTTGATGAATTTATTTAAAATGCTGGATTTATAAGGAATGAATGGCCTTTTTGTTGCATTTATCGGGGATATAAACTTGGAGAAGTCGCGGGAATACTGGACGAGGCCTTCCGGCCTTCGTCAAGTATTCCCGTGACTTTTCCAAGTTTATACCCCGATAAATTCCACAAAAAGGCCATTCATTCCTATAATATTGGTTTGTATATATAGTAAATATTGGTAATTTGATATAACAGGTGTAGAATAACAATTAGTGGTGCAACGATATACCGGTATACCGGTATATTGCGATATGTCATCCTGACGATACGTATCGCAGTACGGTTTTCGCGTATCGCGATATTTACACCATATTCTCGGTCGCCATCTTGTGTTAAAATAATTGTGTAAAATTATTCAAAATCATTCAAAACTTAATTTTTAATAGGACAGAAGTCAATATTTGTTAATAAACACGCCACAATTAGATGACTAATACATGTAGTGAGTAATTTTATGGTTAGGGTATAAAAATAATATACCGAAAGTCTGATGGTCAGTGGAAATCACGACTTGGTGCCATTTCTATTGCCAGATAGGTACATGTACGTTCTACTGGCGAGTACTGCAGTGGCGGTATTTTTCTTTTATGTTTCTAAAATAAATTATGTTAAATCATACCATGAGTTGCAGGCAGAATGAACAATCATTACTTCCTTCACAGAAATTTTGCAAGTGGTTTCGCGACATCCGCGAAATGAAGGTCTGCTCGATTAGCACAATAAATTTGCGAGAAGCATAAATTACTAAAAATCTGTTACTAATTGTGCCTGCATAATGTTGTCTCCCGTTGTGTGAGACTGGAAACAGATACAGTGTTATGTAAAGGCATTCACTGATGTGTGCGCCCCGTGGACAATATCCTACAGGAGAGGCTATAATACCGACCGGTATGGACTGTCGGCTGGCAACATGTATGTTACCGTGTGTAGTACATTTTCGACCAGTATATGGCATAGCGATCACGACAATTCGGATATCTACAGCTCACCATTCCATTAATGAAGCACCCAGCATGATAATAAAACAAGCAAAATAGAATGTTCTCATGCTAAATGGATGTGCAATTTGATCAGCAGCTACACTGGTCGCAAATACCATAAGCCCCATTTCCTCCCGTCACAGCCAAAAAATGAGAGAAAAGCACTGCACACATCACCAGTCAATTCAGACTTGAAATCAAACAAGCCACTGTATCCGGTCATTAACCCGATCAGCTGTGAAATTGCCAGGTAACGGCTGTTCCATTTACCTCCTAATATTTGTGACCAGTTGCTATTATCATTATTTACTTGATAGAAATACAATTAGTTTGTCTCTGTAGCAGTTAATGATGTTTATGCTTGTACACAAGTATTATTGCAATAAAAAAACAACAGTATTGCAACTGATTAACTAGTCTATTATAAAGTTTGTCCAATTCACGTAACAGCCCATTTTTACAACACATCGATTGAACATGTGTGTATTAAAATGTTTCAAACACCACCCCCCCCCCCCCCCCAATAATTCTGTAAATTTTGGATTTTTTATTCTAATATACTTGTGTAATCATGAGTACTGGAACCCGAAAAATGAGAGTAATAGAATGTGCTCAAACTTTGCTGAGAATGCAGGAAATGGCGTTTCACACCACTTGGATTTCAAAAAATTCCCGGGGGTGGGGGGGGGGGGGGGGGGGTGGGGGGGGGGGGGGGGGGGCATGTGGGGGGCATGCCCCCCGGACTCCCCTAGTGCTATCAGGCCCTTCGGGCCCTCAACATTGGGCCCCCCCACAATAATGTTCGGCTTCCGCCGTCTATGCAAGACCGATTTTTTGGGCTCATTTTCGTGCCTCGACTTATGGGGTGGGTATAGACTTATGGCTAGCTATATATGGTAAACAGTTACGCGATAACTATAAGTAAGAGAAAAAATCAAGGAAAATTCACTTCTCCCTAATTTCCTCTCGTCCAGAAATAATCATTAATGTCAACCGTTTCTGGGCAAAGTCCTGTCCCACACAGTGTTTTGATGTGTTCTAATGACAATAATAAACAATAAAGACTACATGTTCTTTATCTCCTGTTCGTTTTTATTATTATTTGTTCATACATGGTATAATATCGCAATACGTATTGCAATATGGTTTGTTGTATCGGAATATATCGCAATACGGGTTTGACCGTATCGTTGCACCTCTGTTATTGTGCTATAATTAAGAACACCGAATGTTGAAACATATTGGACAAAATAGTTTATGTATGCGTAATTAACAGCTATATGAATATAGAGGATATATTTGAAGAGCATATGCATGCTTTTAGAAAGATAATTAATGCACCTTCAATGTCCTTGTTTATATGAAAATTATGAAATGGTATATCAACCTTACAGGTCATCAAATGTCACTATTATGAAATCATGGTTAAATATTTACTTACTATGAATATAGAGGATATATTTGAAGAGCATATGAATGCTTTTAGAAAGATAATTAATGCACCTTCAATGTCTTTGTTTATATGAAAATTATGAAATGGTATATCAACCTTACAGGTCATCAAATGTCACTACATGTATTATGAAATCATGGTTAAATATTTACTTACAACGCCTCACTTACAAAATACAATATCGTCAGAATGCCAACCCCATGTCGGTCACATGAGGAACATGGAGTGAAAAAGGGGCTATTTTCAGGAACGCCACATATGTTTTCCGGAACACAAATCAGTACTCACATACCGGTATATGCATAAAGTAAATTTTTTAGAGCCTTGGCCCTCGTCTCGGCCACCATGACTAACCGAAAAATCACAATTACACTGCTTGCAAGACGCAAATTCATCACCGCGCTTTGACAGGACCAAATGGGGCCATGTCTCGCTGTAATCAGTGATGAACATATGTGTTCTCCTAACTTCTTTCGATAAAAAATACCCAAATTCGTTGGCTGCACGCTTTGGAGCAGACATTTTATGAATTTACGTGATGAATAAATCAATATCGCTGAGCGCTTGAAACTACTATTACTACACAAGAATTTTGAAATGGTAAGCGCCTAGGCGAGTATGATTACGGGTAAATAAAAATATAGGATTTATTGGCAGAATTGTGAAACAAAATTATTATTTCCAGATATTCCCGCGCTGATTTTTTTAAAAATCGTACTTTTTAATTGTTGTCCGTACTTCCGTATTTCTAACATATTTTCCGTAACAAATCCGGAAAAATCGTAACAGTTGGCAGCTCTGTATCGTAATGGGTGCCTCTCAAATAAGACTGATGGAACAACATACATGCATGTATTAGGTAATGGGCCATGATGCATGCACTGGTGTGCACTTACACTGGTAATGGATGACGGTCATACACATTGGAACACACACGTTCTCGTATACTGTATTTCAGTAGTTATACAAGTTATACATTTTTATTATATACATGATTTTACAAGTACAGGTGCCAACTACACATTTGAATCCTGTTCCTGCTGATGACTGGGAATGGGTCGAGGGAATATCATTGGAATACACGATAAATAATGTGTACATTATTATGTGGAACCAGGATATATCTCAGTTTCATCGGTTCTATTACCTAATTTTATTTTTATGCCACACAAACTCATTTACTTTCTGGCTGTCATCTTGAAAGTGTATAACAATATATTTGTCCTGTTTTACTCCAGCTTAGCTTGCTCATATTATTTAAAGCTATCTTAATGTTCTGTATTTTAGTATTTACTGGAGTAATATGTGCTACAAATCATCCATTCAGCATGGTAGAATATTTTCTATATCCAATTTGAAATTAGTTCCTACGACCTATACTACGATAGTAATAATAATATTTATTTACCTATTGTACTTTATGGTGTTTAAAGGCCTGTCAAAAGCTTAGAGTAATACAATATATGTATCAGAGACGTTCATGTCGGAATACACAACATAGTAAACATGGTAATTGTCTTGGTTCCATAAATAGGAAAAAGGACATATAGAGAGACGAACAGACATTCATTCTGTATCTGAAATGTGTGTGGATAACTAATATGTGGCTGTGACTGGAGAAATTGGGCTCACAGGATTTGCGACTGGTGTGGCTCCTGATCAAACAGCACACTCCTGTACCCTGATAACGATATAAGCATGATGGGTGTTTTTTTTCACTGATGGAATGGCGAACAGCGCAGATCCTGAACAGACTGTGCTCATACAATATTAGGCTGATCGGTATCTACAATGGTCACAAAACCCATAAGCCCCATTACTCCAGTCACAGCCACATATACAGGTGTAACGAGAATTTGAAAGTCTATAGCATTATTTCTTCATCTCGTTGTGCTAAACATGTATACTAATTTAGGCAGACATAGAAAAGTAGAGTGTAAAGTAGAAATGATAGGGAATTGGATACAATAATGTAGAAAAAATGGCTAAGTTCAAAACACCAAGGTGCACATGTGTAGAAGACGTGTGTATAGTTTCAAATCGATCGACTGAATGGTTTCGGAGGAGTTGTGTACACAAACTCTGTACGTATATAGAATTGTATAGAAACATGTAGAAACAATGGCTAAGTTAAAAAGGTGATATTTTTGTTAAAAAATATTTTTTCGGCATAAAAACACCAAGGTGCACAGCTTCAATATGTGTAGAAGACGTGTGTATAGTTTCAGAACGATCGACTGAACGGTTTCGGAGGAGTTGTGTACACAAACTCTGTACCGTATATAGAATTGTATAGGAAAATGTAGAAAAAAATGGCTAAGTTAAAAAGGTGATATTTTTGTGAACAAATATTTTTTCGCCATAAAAACACCAAGGTGCACATCTTCAATATGTGTAGAAAACGTGTGTATAGTTTCAGACCGATCGACTGGACGGTTTCGGAGGAGTTGTGTACACAAACTCTGTACCGTATGTAGAATTGTATAGAAAAATGTAGAAAAAATGGCTAAGTTAAAAACGTGATATTTTTGTTAAAAAAAATATTTTCGCCATAAAAACACCAAGGTGCACATCTTCAATATATGTAGATGTGTGTATAATTTCAGATCGATCGACTGAACGGTTTCGAACACAAACTATGCACTTTTTCTGCCCGCCCGCACGCGCACCCAGTGGTAAAACATAATACGTACCGTTTTTTTGAAAACGGTCACATAAAAAAACTATATATTCAGCCCTGAAATCAGAATAATCCTGATCTCATGCCAGGTCCTCGCCACACCACAATCACTTGGCCCCCTCCCAAAAGCACTTAGGATCAGTAATAATCTTACTACTTTGATAATGGGCACTAACCAAATTCAACTGCCAGGTAACAAAAGAGCCAAAGATAAAAACGTACCCGAGGGCCAAACCAGGCAAATCGTGATTCCTATAAGGAGGAAATCCTACCGTTAATTTACGCCTTCACGTTCACCCGACCAACCACCACTATGATAGTTTGTAAATATCACATTAACAATGTTTTCTTGTAAACAATTAATGGATTTACATTTATTGAGCATATAAATGGAGCTTATGAGTTATGTGGCCAGTGTAGATCCAGATCAGCATGTGCATCCGCAGTCGGATCAAGATCTGCACTGTTTGCCATTCCATTAATGAACCACTCAACAAGCAATATAGATCGTTATCAGGCCACAGGAGTGTGCAAGTTGATCAGGAGCTTCATTTGTGACAAATCTCATAAGCCCCTTTTCTCCAGTCACAGCTAGATACACTTTATCGCCTTATGACCTATTATCATTTTGACATGTTAACCCTTAGACTGCTATCTTATTTCTTTTGTCGTCTGCTGTTTATTTTCTATTTTCCATTTTTATCATCAAAAACATGCTTTGACAGCACTGTAGAATAATTTACAACATGCTTTGACAGCACTTCAGAATCATTTCCATTGGAAATGATTCTGAAGTGCTGTCAAACCATGTTTGTATTGAAAAATAAGGCAAGATATAAAAGCAACAGCAGACGACAATTGTTGTGAGTAGCGGTCTAAGGGTTAACTGTGCCTCATTACTCACCAAATGGCTCGACCTCCGATTCTGCCATTTTGTTGTTTTACTGAATACTTCACATCTTGGGATGATTCACTTCATCTGCCAAAGAGATATACACGAGAGGTTATGTTCATAAAACAGGATTAACCTTTTCACCCGTAAATAACTGGAATGGACCTTGACCTGTTAATTTTCCCACCAATCCAATTGTCATAAAGAGGTTTTCAGACTAGGTGAAAAGGTTTTTGTTCTAAAAATATGAAGATAACTTGCAAAATGTGCTCGTCACGAGACGGCTCAACTGGATCTACACATTTGCAAACACTGCAAGTCTTAACCCTTATACCGCTATCTTCATTTTTTGTCGTCTGCTGTTTATTTTCTATTTTCCATTTTTATCATAAAACAGTGTCCTGCCTGGAGCAGTTCGATAGTACATAAGGAGCTTGTAATAACCTTGGGGTTAGTGAGCACCATGTACTTTCTGTAGAATGATGCGGGATGTTGTACAAATGCATGTATGGAATATTAAAGCATAAACTGAGCGTTAACTTTTCCAAACACGTAAATTTCTAAGTCAGTAACCTTGACCTTTGGGGTTAGTGGGTACCATGGGCTTTCTGTAGAATGATGCGGGATGTCGTTACAAATGCATGTATGGATATATTCAAGCATAAACTGAGCGTTAACTTTTCCAAACACGGAAATTTCTAAGTCAGTGACCTTGACCTTTGGGATTTGCGGGCACCATGGGCTTTCTGTAGAATGATGTGGGATGTCGTTGCAAATGCATGTATGGAATATTAAAGCGCAAACTGAGTGTTAACTTTTCCAAACACGGAAATTTCTAATTCAGTGACCTTGACCTTTGGGGTTAGCGGGCACCATGGGCTTTCTGTATAATGATGCGGGATGTTGTTACAAATGCATGTGTGGCATATTAAAGCATAAATTGAGCGTTAACTTTTCCAAACACGAACATTTCAAAGTCAGTGACCTTGACCTTTGGCGTTAGCGGGCACCATGGGCTTTCTGTAGAATGATGTGGGATGTTGTTACAAATGCATGTATGGAATATTAAAGCATAAACTGAGCGTTAACTTTTCCAAACACGGAAATTTCTAAGTCAGTGACCTTGACCTTAGGGGTTAGCGGGCAACATGGGCTTTCTGTAGAATGATGCGGGATGTTGTTACAAATGAATGTATGGAATATCAAAGCATAAACTGAGCATTAATTTTTCCACACGGAAATTTCTAATTCGGCGACCTTGACCTTTGGGGTAAGCGGGCACCATGGGTTTTCTGTAGAATGATGCGGGATGTTGTTACAAATGCATGTATGGCATATTAAAGCATAAACTGAGCGTTAACTTTTCCAAACACGAACATTTCAAAGTCAGTGACCTTGACCTTTGGCGCTAGCGGGCACCATGGGCTTTCTGTAGAATGATGTGGGATGTTGTTACAAATGCATGTATGGAATATTAAAGCATAAACTGAGCGTTAACTTTTCCAAACACGGAAATTTCTAAGTCAGCGACTTTGACCTTTGGGGTTTGCGGGCACCATGAGCTTTCTGTAGAATGATGCGGGATGTTGTTACAAATGCATGTATGGAATATTAAAGCATAAACTGAGCGTTAACTTTTCCAAACACGGAAATTTCTAAGTCAGTGACCTTGACCTTAGGGGTTAGCGGGCAACATGGGCTTTCTGTAGAATGATGCGGGATGTTGTTACAAATGAATGTATGGAATATCAAAGCATAAACTGAGCGTTAACTTTTCCACACGGAAATTTCTAATTCGGCGACCTTGACCTTTGGGGTAAGCGGGCACCATGGGTTTTCTGTAGAATGATGCGGAATGTTGTTACAAATGCATGTATGGCATATTAAAGCATAAACTGAGCGTTAACTTTTCCAAACACAAAAATTTCTCTAAGTCAGTGACCTTGACCTTTGGTGTTAGCGGGCAACATGGGCTTTCTGTATAGAATGATGTGGGATGTTGTTACAAATGCATGTATGGAATATCAAAGCATAAACTGAGCGTTAACTTTTCCAAACACAGAAATTTCTAAGTCAGCGACCTTGACCTTTGGGGTTAGCGGGCACCATGGGCTTTCTGTATAATGATGCGGGATGTTATTATAAATGCATGTATGGAATATTAAAGCATTCCATTGAGGGAAACAGAAGTTACAATGAATTAACCCGAGCGTTAAGTTTTAGAAACCGAGCTAAACGCAAAAACTTAACGTTGAATGCATGTGAAAAGTAAGTCAATGAACCATGAAAACTAGGTCAAGGTCACATGGGCTCCCTCTGTGTGAGATGGTTACACCACAGTGTTGATGTATACCGAAGCATTCCATCAAGGGAAACAGAAGTTGTAATACATTAAACCGAGCATTAACTTTTCCACACGGAAATTTCTAAGTCAGTGACCTTGACCTTTGGGGTTAGCGGGCACCATCAGATTTCTGTAGAATGATGCGAGATGTTGTTACAAATGCATGTATGGAATATTAAAGCATTCCATTGAGGGAAACAGAAGTTACAATGAATTAACCTGAGCGTTAAGTTTTAGAAACAGAGCTAAACGCAAAAAAGTTAATGTTGAATGCATGTGAAATTTAGGTCAATGAACCATGAAAAGTAGGTGAAGGTCACATGGGCTCCCTCTGTGCGAGATGGTTACACCACAGTGTTGATGTATACCAAGTATGGAGGTCGTAGGACTTACAGAAACGCAAAAACTTAACGTGAAATTTTGACGCCGCCTCCGCCAACGCCGCCAATGCCGACGGAAAAGCTATGCCTATGTCCCGCTTCTGCTAAAGCAGGCGGGACAAAAATCATGCATTGACAGCACTTTAGAATAATTTACAAGATGCTTTGACAGCACTTTAGAATCATTTCCATTGGAAATGATTCTGAAGTGCTGTCAAAACATGTTTTTATTGAGAAATAAGGCAAGATATAAAAGCAACAGCAGACGACAATTGTTATGTGTAGTGGTTTAAGGGTAAAGAGGTCTGTACTCTGTAGTGTTGAAAGGGTGAACATAACAAAGATGTTCTGCAACTTTGTGCAACACAGTCCTGCCGAACTACCACGGGACCCCGTCTTGGCGTATATACAATGGGTTTTTGGTGATTTTGCATCTTAAAGGACCTACAGTATTGGAATCCGACAGATGACATTCAGAGAATAATTCTGTCACCCATGAGCATTTTTCATAATCCAAGATGTCGTCCAAAATGGCTGCCCAAAACAATAAAACCAGGTGTTCGAGTATTAATAGTCTGAAACCAAAACATATTTCTGTAATATATTATATATTGCTTTTACGCATGCACTGTGGACGTTAAGACATATATTGTTTTATAGTACAAATTGATATTCAAATTGGCTGCCAATACCCTGCCTAATTTCTCACAATATGGCGTTAACATATTGCAAGTTTGAATCTGCTTTGCAAATTCAATGTGTGCATTTCAATCGATATTGGGTTTCGTTTTTTGTTTTGTATAATGTTTTACTTATAAGTTACTATCACATAATTATGCTAGATAAGTGGTGTTCAACTTGGCCATCACATTAATATGTGAATGATTGTGTGTGTAGTTTATATTTAGCTCTGCTCTGCAGAATACAATAGGAGTTTTAATCCCTGCCCGGGGCAGTACATGTATGTTGGATAGTATGGTGGTCGCTAGACCGGAAAAGTGGGTTTCCTCCGGATACTCCGGTTTCCTCCCACATTAAGGATCTTCCTAACGCCTACGACGAAAGCATTTGAATAAGTGCTCTCGCATGTTTGTTTGTGTGTTGGGGTTTAACGACCTATCAACAGTCGAGGTCATTTAAGGCCGGGCTAATGGGTTATTACCTGTACAAGTACATGTACATGTACAAATAGGGGGAAAACCGCATGTTTGTAAGCGGTATAAAATGAAGTTTGGATGATATTACGTCTACATGCATACCATATACTGTTGACATTTGATAGCTGGCACTCTATTATCCTTTATAACTTTTTTATATTTTATATACATGTAGTATGTATTACATTTGCGATATAATGTGTATACCAAACACATGCTTAAACAAAGGTGTTGAGATATGTTTGATTCACCTAATTGGTGTCCCAAGATGGACACCATAACTTGTAGAATATGGGCAAGAATTCGCTATTCTGGAGAATGCGTATTTTTCTTTTGTCAATTCCATTTAATCAGTACCGTATTTTTGCGATTATAAGTCGCATTTTTTTAACTCAGATTTGTATGCCAGAAAGCCCCTGCGTCTTATAAATACATGTAGATACAAGAGCAATTTTTTTCCACCCGAAATATTGACATAAACGACAAAAAAAAAAATTAAAAAAATGTGTTCCTATATTTATTGTTGTTGTTAGTCTTTGGGGTAAAATCCGGTATTGGAATATTGGATTCGTATTCTAAACAGTTCGCGTCTTACTCGCGCCTTACTTGTTCCGGCTCTGTGTCACATTCGGTACTCATTTTCTATACCGAAGGCGAACAGTGTATACCAAGATTAGATCCGGTCGACATTTTCTCTGCCGAATCACAATCTGGCCTCTATCATTTTAATTATCTTTTGAAAACATTTACCGGGCCCATATCGGTCGGTGTCATTTTGCCGTGAAAAATATTGCATGGTGCCATTAACGGTAAATCCCAATATGCATAATGCAATTCCACGAAAGTTATAAAATAAAACTCCATCATTAGTTTCGAAACTGTGTGTTTACACGATGCTGATGAAAGTGGCAAGCCCAAGTCAGCTGGCCGACATCAAACACACCGCGTGTCAAGATTTACAACATAAAGCCTATCAATATCAACACACGCGGTTGCTGACGTCAGTTTCGTATTCGTCACTAAACTGGTACCCTGTCTGATGCGTCCCAGTGAAACAATACTACCGAGAACCAGATTCTATTTACGACACGGCAAACGTGTTTATGTGAATTGGGTCTCTATCTCTGACAAATCCTGGCTTATTGCATTAGCGACCAGACCAGGCGGTGGATTTGCGTAGTCTGCACATGGTTTACAATGTTCGCCAATCTCTAATTAAAAACATTTTAATTACGTCAGCGGACAATGCAAATTCGTCATAGCTATAGGCTGCTTTCAGCGTCATTTACGGACGATACAACTGATTTTGAAATATTACATTCTGTAGGCGAAAGTTGTGTGTTGCTTTGTGGAAAAAAAATAAAAAAATCGATAACACCCTACCATGTCAACTAACATGTCATCATTCAGCACGAGACTGTAAACTGTGTGACCTTTAGGCTATGTTTTGAAATTGCACTGATTGGTCAACACGCTTAATGATGTGTGCCACACATGTGGCGAAAGTGCAGCTTTCATCCTCGCATCATGGGGGCAATCAGTAACCCATTTCATGCTCAGGATATGCTTGTGTTTGCAGAAAATCCTAAGTATTTTCCTTCTATGCACTCGGTAGTATATGCCGCGACCACCATTTAAACCGTTTCGTCGAGACGGTTCAAATGAGTGGTGAAAACATATACTTTCAGTGAGAAATAACAAAAATAAAATATATAATCATATTCGTAAATGTGTATTCAGAAAGGAACGGGTTAAAAACACTCTGGATTATACGCACGCAGATCTGTCGCCATATTTCGCCGATATTGATTTCGAAAATAGTTTCCGTAAATGGTGTTGAAAAGAGATCATACTGCAATCAATAATTAACAATATAATACCACTTTCGGCAGCAATATGATCGCAAATATAACACGATTTATGACAATAGTCTGTTACACATTTAACACGATTTTGATATACAAATAGGCAAAATCGGGAGCCAATGCACAAACGTGTACTAACCGAGCACGTGTTATAGTGAAGCGTGTACTGTGTAATTGAAGATACTAGAAAACGGTGAAATACGGACCGGGGAATCACGGACATAGAGTCGGCAAATTACGGACATAGCAAACTATGATAGGGAAAATACAGACAAAAACGTCCAAGGTACGAATAAAAAAAACAATGTGGGGGAATAAATAACAACAACAATTTGGCGAGTTTTTTTCATTTTTTTGTTTAATTTTGTTAGGAAAATTGGGTGCGTCTTATAATCTCATGTAGACATTTTCCCCCAGATTTTGGACTGAAAATAGGGGTGCATCTTATGCACTCTTGCGACCTATAATCGCAAGAATACGGTACATAAAAAGAGAAATGTTGAGACGGAACACTTTTATGACTTCAGTTATATGAATACATGTATAGACTATCTAGCAGTACCAAAAATGTGTTATCGAAGTTGTAATATTTATTTGTCGTCTCGGTCAGAAACAATTTGTAATGGCCCTCTTTTGAAGGTCATTTATTGGAGTGGTCAGTACGGGTATGGTGTCGCACACAGTTTGCGTGTATGTGTGGTTGTTCATGATAGCATGTGGAAAATGTGAGGGTTCTGATATTTTGGCGGTTCGCTGGCATTCGAGCTTTCGTGCTCAATCAGTGCGGTCGTCTTTTGTACAATGTTATCCCACCCATGTATTTATTTTGAAATATTAATGTATCTAGTTCATTTCTAAGTTTGCATAGCTTAAGCATTTCGATATTAAAGCAACGTGAAAGGTGTAATAAAATAGCGTAGGCATACATTATGTATATAATTATATTATGGGCCGCGCTGTGAAAACCAGCCTTAATGACAACAATTTTGATTTTCACTATTTACATTTTCTGATGCGGACACCTTTCAAAAACAATATTCTGAAAACAAATTTTTTGTATCACCATGTGAATCACGCACAGAAAAAAAGTGTAACGTCATCGAGAAAATGACGTTATTGAAACGGCGACGTTTGTACATTGACTCAACAGCCTACAGTAGAAATGAGTGTTCATAAACTCATTGACGGTGCTTGCTGTAAACTGTATTTGCTGATAAGTTACACTAAATGTATGTACAAGTGTTAGTATGTATACTATCAAACATTGAACAGAATAAAACGATGATGTGCACATGTAGTGAACAAAACAAACACACAACTATCGATTTTAAATCTATAATTAGCCAACCAGTGGCTCCGCAATTTGCTACCATCGCCATAATAGATTCATACACATGTGTCGTCAAAAAGGCCATTTTTATTTTATTAGTTGGTTTACAGATCCGCCGACCCGATTTTTTGACAATGTGGAAAAAAATAAAAAATTTAATTTCCGATTTTTTTTTAGATTTTTTTTACCTCCGATATGATTTGATATATCTCAGTTTCAGATTGAATGCAAAAATTCAAAACCTTAATGCTCAGGTAAATCTGTCTTGTATTTAATTATACCAGATACGGTATTAATATGTGCGCATTACGCAACCCATTCACAGTGATATCAACATTCAACAGTATGTGAATATGAAACTGAGTTGCTATGTAGAATATAAAGAAACTTGCTGAACCGACTCCCTACGTTAACCGTTAACCGACAAACTCTTGGTCCGAGACAATGCCGGTTAACACAAGTTTCACTCTATCACAATCACTGGCCTTTTTGTTTTTTACCGACCACAAACCGACCCAACCATGAGCCTTAAAAAGGTGAACCGACCCAACCATGTGCCTTAAAAAGGTGATTTTTATGGTGTTCGGACCGTCCGTCTGTCCGTCACACGTTCGGTTAACCACTTCGCAACAGTTTCTCAAACCGGCCATATCTTCTACAGAAGTTGCTCAAGTTCTTCAATATTTCAACACATCATTCATTGGTATGTGTGCTATACCTGCCTTGTCATACTTTATATTACCTTGACCTTTTGACCTTCACAGAGCTGCTGAAAGGACTTAGCAATTTCGGTTAACCAGTTTGTCACAGTTTCTCGAACTGGCCATAGCATCTACATAAGTTGCTTAACTGCTTCAATATTTCCATACTTCATTCATGTTGCATGTATGCTACACCTGCCTTGCCATACTACAATATTTTGACCTTCACCCTTTGACTTAACACTTTTGGTTTCACCCGTTTGTCAGTTTCTTCAATATGCCGCCGGTGGCATCCGCGTTCGACACTTTATTTTTTTTTTTTTTTTTATTTTTTTTTTTTATTTATTTTTTTTTTTTTTTATTTCGTTGACCGACCCAACCCTGTGCCAAAAAGAATAAAACAATTGAAAAAACCTTTTTATTTTGATTTTTTTCCGACCGACCGACCCGATCTCGCGGAAAAAAAATCCGTAAACCAACAAATAAAAATAAAAACTGGCCAAAGATACATTGTAATTATTTCAGAATGTACGTCAGAATATAATTGACGTCATTTACAGTTGATTGTGACGTCATTTATTGATTCAGACATAACGTCACCAAAGACCAAAAAACTAAACGGCATTCCTGGTGTTAGAAATTGTAAATTATATGCACATCGTATCGGTGATTGAAACAAATGCATTTTTTTCTGTAGAAATGAATAACCAGAATTTGGATAGGCCTATGGCTGCACATGTCAATGACTTCAGCGCCTGATGGGGTCTAGAGGGTAGTCGGACACCCCCGGGCATTTTTAAACAAATTAAAAATCAACTGTCCATTCCCCAAATCTCGGAATTAAATTTACATCTCAGAAAGCGGGAGGAACATTTTCCTGTGTAGCCAATATGACTGACGGACGGGCTAATGTACATGTACCCCGTACTAGCAGCTAGCAGGTCTATGGGAAAATGCTGCGCTGGCCCCCACTCCCTCGACTGGCCACCGCCGCCACTGCCGGGAAATATTGGAGATGTAACATACATGATTGTATAATTGTTACAACATGTCCCGATAAAAATACCGGCATTATATTCTCTCGTCGGGAATAATTAATTTGAAAATGAAATATGCAATTTAGTTTTGTTGTGTGTCAGAAAAAGTACATTCAGCGCCTTTAATTTGTAAACAAAGAAACAGCCATGCTAAAAACAAGGGCGGATTCACGTAGGGGAAAACCGGTGCGGAAATACAGATATAATCATTTAGTAATATTTATTTTACTGATAGTGACGCGCAGTGGTATCAGGCTATTTTCACATGCAAATGAGGCATGATATTTTTAATTATTTATACTAATTAAATGAGTCACCTGAAAAAATAATATTTTAGACAAATTATAAAGCATGATCATTGCACATCAAAAAATAAATACAGAGAATAAATAGTAATGTCCGTTAACATTTTAAGGAAACACAGGTATCACCTATGATAATAGTGTGGAAATTTTTGTTTGATATAAAATGTATAATAAAGCCAATCAATACATGGGGTAATGGTGAATGAATGTTTATTTTGCCAGAAAATGTCTCTGATGATGTCTCCGATATAAAGAACCTTTAAGAAGTCCTTCCCCCCTCCCTCCACACCCCCTAACCTGAAATCCTGGATCCACCCCTGAAAAAGCACTGCGGCGTACATACATGTATTTTCCAAAGCTGCACACCGACACTATAACCCAGTCAGTGATTCTTTACACACTAAATTTGTCCCGATCACAATATTGATTTTGTTGGAATGACGCTCCACACACTGCGACATGTGTTCGAAGCGGCTCGTTTGAATTTAGACGCATTTAATCTGCAAATCTGGAATGCGTGTGTACTTGCTTTATATTATTTACACACCTCTGACTAGAACGGCCCTTTGATAAAAAAAAAGCGCGCAGACGTACATTGTTTAGTACAATGTAGTACAATACAAGACAATTAACAATAATCTGCCCAAGTCGGACTTCTTAAATGTGTAAATGTTGGAGACCTGTGCATCTGTGCAGTCTGATCAGTGTCTGCAATGATTGCAAATATAATAGTAAAATTGCTATACATTCATATAACCATATTTGCAAGTGCAGGGTTCGACACTAACGTACGCTAGTCCCATAGTCCGGTGTCCACTTGATTTGCTGGAGGACTACCTAATTTCGAAAGTTGGCTAGTCCGTCAGACTAGTAGATTTTTCCAGAATGGCAAAACAGTTCTATTAATTTAAACAACAGCACTCTTCGCTTACCATTTCATAGCAATTAGCATAAATGTCAATTTGTTCATGATTTAAAAACTTTCCGCCAAGTTTGTTTACGCTTACAAAGTTATTTCCGGGTCAGACTTGATTATATGGTCCATCTGGAAAAAATGTGAATTCTCATTGGGCTGATCTCGTAATTTGTCTGAGCTGGCCGATCACACACAGAATCAGCCAATCAAAGCAGAAGTTGTTGGACACATTTGATTCACTGACAGTGAATCAAATGTGTCCAACAACTTCTGCTTTGATTGGTTGATTTTGTTCAGAATTTGATAACAAGCGTTTGCTGAGCAAGTGATTATACTAACTGTAAACGTCAACATCGCCAATAGATCATGTGCCCTGGTATGTGCAGTGAACATGAATTCAGCTGACATGCACCATTAATTGTTTGGTAACTAAACGTTCCTATATTGTTGGGTTGAGAGGCAAAAGCTATGGACATTCAATTTTTCCATTTAATGAAACATTATTCATTGATCGGACACCTTGAATAAGAGAAATTTAAGCATCACCAACTGAAACGTAAAACGAAATTTTCAAACCGGAAATGAACGTTGCTGACGTTTTTGGTTAATTTTCAGTGATGTTGTGACTATTAGTTGTATTCTAGACACTTTCCATGAGTAATTTGCGTAGTTACAAGTTTCTTAATATTCCAGAAGTAATAAGAAAGTGGTTTCTGGAACACTAAATCTTCTAACAATAAAAGTAAATTGCGTTGTTGAATAACCAGTAGTCAACAGAACCAGTAGCTGGACAAAATAATTACATTCAACCCCATACCTGTGTCTTCACTATCACTGATGTTAGCTGATTTTGGAATGACTTAGCACTGAATTTTGTGAAACTTTGATAGTTAGTTTGATTGATCTGGGTTTTTTTTTATTGTAATTTACAATGGCCAATAATTGTTCAAATGTCCCCAACTTTTTATATGAGGTGGGCACACGGGCCCCACTTTAAAAATTCCTGGAATGAACACTGGGCCAGTAATAATAGCAACCCCGACTATATTTTGAAAAGAAGATTACTTTTTGTATAATTTGTTCACATCGCACCATTTATATTCCATATTGCAGAGAATCTCTTAATTCTTTGTAACATTGCCTTAATATTCCCACCACCCCTGGTGACCCACTTAATTAGCATTTTTATTTACTAGTTAATATTTAAACACAACCATCTTTTTGCTGACAGTATGAATGTTTTTATTCCAGGTAGGGACGGTTTATATCCTTTTAGCCACCAATTTCGTTTTATTTCTCAGACTAACTGCACTGAAACATCAGACGTGCACTTTTACCCGCAGGGGGCACGCACACAGGATAGATAATCTTCCAATAATAAAAGGCTCAACATAGGTAGTGATGTTCCATTTTAGTCAAAAAGACCGGTAAATATTGTGCTATTTCTATTTTGGTTATATTACATTTTAAAAGTTTGGTCCAGTGAAAATTGGTTCGGGGCAGTTAAAATGTTACTGGCCCGACTGGCTTGTGATTTCCACATCCTAAATTCTTCGACTGACATGGATGTTCAATACAATGTACATAATGTAGTCTAGGTGGTCTATGTTGTAATGGACGATTATTCTAGCGCCCGTTTTCAAAAGACAACGTTGAAATGTAAATGCTTGCATGGATTTAACAACGGCACTGGCTCGATGACCTTGTATGCCGTAGAATAGTTTTTTATACTTGCAAAATACAAAATTGTTAATGTTTAGAGATGATTCTTATGTGAGATGAGACTATGGCGGACAGTCTGCTTCTGATATGTCAGAGGCATGAAAGAAATGAATGATGTTTCAAATTTATGCCCTCTGACTTACTATAGGATATCAAATCAAACTTGAATTATTTGATCAATGATTCACAAAACTATGACTAAATGACTTGGAAATGTGCAGCACTTATGAAAGCCCTCGTTTGGGGTACATACACCTGTGTAACTGATTTCTGTTATGTACATGCATATAACGTTCGTAGGACCAGCAACTTTCTCGGAGGACTACCAACTTTTTGAAGTCACGAGTCCTGCGGACTACCTGGTGAAACAAGTTGGTGTCGAACCCTGAAGTGGTAATTTTAAAGAATATTTACATTGTTATCAAACGGCAATCGTACGGCTAATTCAATGTGATATTTTTGAAAGTCGCTAAAAATTACGTGACATGTACATGTAAGTGGCAGCAGATACAGATACAAATCAGTAGGCTACATCCCTGGTGGCTACAATTATGTATCATGATTATATATTGTGTCGCAGTAAACATGCATGTGACACAATACACAGTCACACACTAAATACTAAAACATGTTTGGCCCAGTGTCACCGTGTTGCAATATGCCATGAGCCGCGTATATTTGGCACTACCATAATTTTACATCTGTGATACGCTTATTTTTCTGAAAATTTCCAAATTGTATTTTTTATGTTGATTTTCGAAACATTCGACAGGCGAAACAGTAACTTAAACGAATTAAGCCCTGTGCCCAGTTCTATTCGTTACATAATACTGATTTTGTGATGGCGTTATCGAAGAAATCAACAAAATCACTAGTTGTTTCCTTGAAGGAAACCGAAAAAACAGACAACTGTCTGAACCACTATGAAAACAACTGTAAAATTCTGCTACGCGTATCCAGCATTAAAATGTTAGTGAGCCACAAATAGTAAAGCGTACGGTTATAAATAGGACAACATCAACTTATTGCAATGACGCAACTATTTCAAGTGTCAAAATCCGACGCGACGTTGGTAAATTTAAGAGTAACTTTGCGACGTCATTTTCAGGCTTTCATGACGTTGTCATTAAGGCTGGTTTTCACAGAGCACGGCCCATATGCATTACAAATACAGTAGTCAATGTTTTTCGAGAAAATTGGCACATTACAATTGAGACGGTGACGGTGACTATGGGATCTATTTGCAGATTGACATTTGTTTGGTTTAGATAACGTCAATCTCGTCTAGTCGGTCCGGTCCAGCACAGGTTCTCGTTATCGAGCGGAAAGATGACAGACAATAATTGTTGTGTTTGACGACGATGTGACCACACTGACCAAATACATGAACTATCTATGCCAGTTGTCGTTTCTTGTTGTTATATTGTGCTATGTTTTATCATGCTAGTGATGGAACATAAGGTGTTACCATTGTTTCTGTTAGAAGTTTGTTTGTTTATTGGGGTTCAACAGCCTATCAACAGCTAAGGTCATTTAAGGCCAGGTCAATGGGTTTAGTACTAAATCCCATATATTACCTGTACAAGTACATGTTCAAGTACATGTACAAATGGGGGGAAATCCCAAAATCAGAACTGAATATTTACAATAAAAAAAACATACATTCAGCCCTGAAATCAGAATAATCCTGATCTGATGCCATGTCCTCGCCACACCAGAATCACTTGGCCCCCTCCCAAAAGCAGTAGGAGCAGTAATAATCTTACTACTTTTATAATGGGCAATAACCCAATTCAACTCCCAGGTAACAAAAGAGCCAAAAATAAAAACGGTTACGAGGGCCAAACCTGGCAAATCGTGATTCCTATAAGGAGGAACCCCTACCATTAATCTACGCCGTCGCGTTCGCCCGACCAATGCAACGACCCACTTCTGTTAGAAGAGAATATAAATATTTTATTTGCGGCTGAGTTTATGAAAGAGCAAATAAACTGAACAAGCTGTACAGTTCTTCAATATGTACGTATCTCCCATTTTTTATGAGAGAAAAAAGGGGACAATTTTAACATGTCCTATTACGTGCATGTATTTCATATTGATCTTGCCCTGTTCATTGTCAAAATAGATCGTACGTTGCTGTGAGCAGTCTAACTCTAGTTCAGTACAAAAATAATTTGTCCATCCGAAGTACAACCATTGAAAACAAGAGGGCCATGATGGCCCTAATTCGCTCACCTGACTCCATGAACACCAGAGGAAAATGTGACATTGAGTTCATATGTTTTAAAAAATATTGTGCTATTTTTAGATGGCGGTCATCTTGGATTGATGCTTCACCCAAGGATCTTAACTTACTATGAGGTTTGTTTGGCCAGTATCGGTCAAGTGGTTCGTGAGAAAAAGACGTTCAAAATCTTGAATAAATGGACCTTTTGGTGGTCATCATCAATATTGCACCAGAGCAATCGCCTCATCGATACCTTCAATTTGATATATGACATGAGCATATTCGGTCAAAAATAAAATTTGACCCTAATTTGACACCATGGGCCACGCCCATTTTTGACCCCGGGGTCACCATTTTCACAACTTTGAAAGAGCATTAAATCGATCATTTCTACCAAGTTTAGTCGAAATCCGTCCAGCGGTTCACGAGAAGATTTTTTAAGAATTTATGCTATTTTTAGACGGTGGCCATCTTGGATTAGCGAGGATCTCCTTAACAAATCTGAAAAGGCTTCACCCTTTGGACCATAACTTTTAAGTTTGGCTACCATGGGCCAAGCGGTTCATGTAAAGAAGAATTTTGAAATCTCTAATAAAAGAACGACCTTTTGGCGGCCATCTTGGATGACATAACCATCCGATTTCAACAAAAAATGCACCAGAATGATCGCCTCGATGATACCTTCAATTTGACATATAACATGACCATATTCGGTAAAAAATAAAATTTGACCCCACGGGCCATGCCCATTGACGCCGGGGTCATCATTTTAACAACTTTGAAAGAGCATTGTACATCGATCATTCCTACCAAGTTTTGTTGAAATCCAGTTGGCGGTTCTTGAGAAGAAGATTTTTGAAGAATGTGTGCTATTTTTAGACGGCGGCCATACTTGGAGTAGCGATGACCTCCATTTTAACAAATCTGAAAAGGCTTCACCCATGGACCATAACTTTTAAGTTTGGCTACCATGGGCCAAGCGGTTCATGTGAAGAAGAATTTTGAAATCTCTGATACAAGAACGACCTTTTGTTTGTTTGTTTGTTTATTAGTGTTTAACGGCCTATCAACAGCTAAGGTCATGTATGGCCGGGAAAAAACGGGTTCGATCACATTTTAACCTGCTGCATTGGGGGGGAAATCTCCAAATCAAAACAGAAGAAGATTTTTGAAGAATTTGTGATATTTTTAGATGGCGGCCATCTTGGATTACGTAATGATGTCATTTTAACAATTTTGTAATCCCCCTACCTAAGGACCATGACCATGAAGTTTGGTGACTGTATGCCCAATGGATACTGAGGAGAAGACGTTTGAAAATGTTTACGGACGACGGACGACGACGGACGACGACGACGGACACATTGCGGTAACAATAGCTCACAATGAGCTTCGCTCAGGTGAGCTAAAAAAAAACCTAAATAAAAAACATTAAAAAAACAACAACAACAATACCATTGGCAAATTAACTATGTATTACAGAGCTCCAGATAAGCTGCGTATTGGCGTATTTTACGCAATTATTTTACCCGAATACGCATTGATTAGGCCTATCAAAAATCAAAGTACTGAAAGTACTGAACATAGGGTACTACAAGATTAAACTAGATTGATTGATTGATTGATGATTGTTTGGTGTTGCAGTTTTCATTAACCCTTAAAGGTACATGCCCACTCAGTAGGTACAAAATGTTCTTTACATCAGAGACATCATCTGAGACATTTCCTGGCAAAATAAACATTCATGCGCCATTATCCCACGTACTGATTGGCATTATATACATGTTATATCAGACGTAAATTTACACACTGATATCAGGGGCGATAACCATGTTTGCTTAAAATGTTAATGGACATTACTATTTAATCTCTGTATTTATTTTATGATGTGCAATGATCATACTTTAAAATCTGTCGAAAATATTATTTTTGGCGGCCATCTTGGATGACATAACCATCCGATTTCGACAAAAAATGCACCAGAATGATCGCCTCGTTGATACCTTCAATTTGACATATAACATGACCATATTCGGTAAAAAATAAAATTTGACCCCACGGGCCATGCCCATTGACGCCGGGGTCATCATTTTAACAACTTTGAAAGAGCATTGTACATCGATCATTCCTACCAAGTTTTGTTGAAATCCAGTTGGCGGTTCTTGAGAAGAAGATTTTTGAAGAATTTGTGCTATTTTTAGACGGCGGCCATCTTGGAGTAGCGATGACCTCCATTTTAACAAATCTGAAAAGGCTTCACCCATGGACCATAACTTTTAAGTTTGGCTACCATGGGCCAAGCGGTTCATGTGAAGAAGAATTTTGAAATCTCTGATACAAGAACGACCTTTTGTTTGTTTGTTTGTTTATTAGTGTTTAACGGCCTATCAACAGCTAAGGTCATGTATGGCCGGGAAAACGGGTTCGATCACATTTTAACCTGCTGCATTGGGGGGGAAATCTCCAAATCAAAACAGAAGAAGATTTTTGAAGAATTTGTGCTATTTTTAGATGGCGGCCATCTTGGATTACGTAATGATGTCATTTTAACAATTTTGTAATCCCCCTACCTAAGGACCATGACCATGAAGTTTGGTGACTGTATGCCCAATGGATACCGAGGAGAAGACGTTTGAAAATGTTTACGGACGACGGACGACGACGGACGACGAAGGACGACGACGGACACATTGCGGTAACAATAGCTCACAATGAGCTTCGCTCAGGTGAGCTAAAAAAAAACCTAAATAAAAAACATTAAAAAAACAACAACAACAATACCATTGGCAAATTAACTATATGTATTACAGAGCTCCAGATAAGCTGCGTATTGGCGTATTTTACGCAATTATTTTACCCGAATACGCATTGATTAGGCCTATCAAAAATCAAAGTACTGAAAGTACTGAACATAGGGTACTACAAGATTAAACTAGATTGATTGATTGATTGATTGATTGTTGGTGTTGCAGTTTCATTAACCCTTAAAGGTACATGCCCACTCAGTAGGTACAAAATGTTCTTTACATCAGAGACATCTTCTGAGACATTTCCTGGCAAAATAAACATTCATGCGCCATTATCCCACGTACTGATTGGCATTATTATACATGTTATATCAGACGTAAATTTACACACTGATATCAGGGGCGATAACCATGTTTGCTTAAAATGTTAATGGACATTACTATTTAATCTCTGTATTTATTTTATGATGTGCAATGATCATACTTTAAAATCTGTCGAAAATATTATTTTTTCAGGTGACGCATTTCTTTAGTATAAATAATTAAAAAATATCATGCCTCATTTGCATATGAAAATAGCCTAATACCACCGCGCATCACTATCAGTAAAATAAATATTACTAAATGATTATATCTGTATAGCGGGCACTTGTAACGTTTAGAAACTTGTTAGATTTTTTTTTGTCGTATTTCAGTACTTGCATTAATATGGGTATTAATATAAGCTGGGTGTGTTATGCTGTCATTAATGTGTTCCCTGACTGTAAGTTATCGCCTTAAGTACTGACTTATTGACCCCCTTCCCTGAACGTAGAATTGACACTCATGTTGGCGTGTATTGACCACCATAGACAAATGTCAATCAGGCCGAATTCAGGAATGTCACTAAAATCCGCTGTAAATCCATCAATAGAGAATGAGGATTAAACATCAGTTAGACCTACACGTGCGAGTTTTGTTTCGCACAGGTGTCGGGTGAGTTTAAAAATATGCTGTCGGAAGGTCAAACTTGATGTAGTTTGTGTGTTAAACGCGTCGCTTGTTTCGGAGAGTATTCGGAGGAGTTAACTCTGTTACTAAATTTAGCTATGACCACACGATTTGTGCTGCAAATGGGGGCAAATCACGCGCAACAAAATAATCCGATGTATTTTTGTACGTAGAACATCCATTGTTGATATTGTGCAGTGCAAGTAGTTTTTCATAATATTATTTTCAATTAGCGGTTGCGTATGCCAGTTAAACGTTGAGTAACACAATGCATTTTGTTGTTATGGTTATTCCAAGATATCACTACAGACGTGCCCATCGAGGGGGGTCTGGGGCGTGGCTAACTGTCCGACGCGATTCCAATACATAGGCTACCCTATGTAAAAAGTGTTTGTTTAGGGGAACGGGCTCAAAATCTGTAGGTAGGGTAGGTAGGGATTTTTTTTTTTATATACATGTATATAAATGAAGCTGTAAATCGTTAAATACAACATGTACCTTGTTTAGTTTGCATGCCATTAGTTGTAGTATGAATATTTATTAAGCTCACAATTCATTGTATATTCTGGTGGATATTTTGCATCAAAAGAACACAGAATGCACATGAAACTGTACATCCTGTATGGAATATAATATATTATGTCAAAAATTATCAATTTCCACGGTAGTGTTTAATTCAAACCCAAAAGCCATCTGTAAATGCACATGAACTAGTGCTGAGAATAAATAAGACTTGACCCAAAACTTAATCCATGGTTTAATGCCGAAGACGCTGATGAACAGGTGTTAAATTTGTTTGTTTGTTTGTTTGTGGGGGTTTAACGGCCGTTCAACAGCTAAGGTCATTTAAGGCCGGGTCAATGGGTTTAGCACTAAATCCCATTTATAAGCCTGTACAAATGGGGGGGGCGGGGGGGAATCCCAAAATCAGAACTGAATATTTACAATAAGAAAACTATATATTCAGCCCTGAAATCAGAATAATCCCGAGTTGATGCCTGATTTCTACACGTGAGCACTCGCAATACAATGGTATCATGTCCGCAAACACTGATGAACTAGCTATAGGGAAAATGTCAAATGTTCGTCTTTCTGGAGAATGTTGGCATACATCTATGTGTATACGTAACAAGATGCGAGTCCCACTAGACGAAACCCCATCCATCGTGCCAATTGGCAATTTCTGTTGTTGTTGTTGTTGTTCATTGTAGGCTTACGGTGCTGTCCGGTGATTTCACGCAGCTAAGGAAACAATAACGTAACCGATCTATAAATATCGCATATTCAGACCTACAACATTATATGCATAATAATTAACTCGCCATTTCGCTTCTCCCACACTAATATTCGGTATCAAGAAATGAGAATAAATGATCTTAGCATGCATGATGTGCATACACATAGTCTGTTACAAGTCTTATATGACTGACAATGTACTGTTGTTTTATGCTTTGCATTTGTATTACTTATTTGCATTATTATTATGACATTTATTTAACGTGAAGACTACGATGGTACGCATGAGATACAGTACCTAAAATCGTTAAAATTAGCCAAAAGCCTACTAATGTCTACTTATTTGCATGTACATTGATGAGACTTTAATAAACCATCAGACTATGACAACAGGCTGTTAATTGTCAGCCTTCTCTCACACCTTTTGTGTCATACTGTATAATAAGAACCCAGGTGGTCTGTATATGGTCATGTCAAGTTGTAAAACAATTACACTTACACTGTACATGGATTATCCCTGTTATCAACAGGGCTTTTCTAAAAATTCCAAAAGCAGCTTTTATTAGTGGCAGGTTACTATAGTAATGAGGGGTGTTCTCATATACAATAAAATAGACAGTTGGCATATACTACATAGACTTGTATATAGGGAAGAAAATTGTCTAGAAAATAATCATGTTTTTTTTCTCTAAATAAACTTATTATTTCTTTTTTTATTGCAGAATGTTTTACCTGTAGGCTTATCAGTCTACACAGATATAAACCATAGTAGATATAGGGGAATATAGAGACTCATCTTGACATTTTGGAATTAAAAAGACCACCAAGATTCATATTTCCCAGTATTTCCCAGTATATCCCGGTATTTCCCAGTATATCCCGGTATTTCCCGCCGTCCTGGGAAATACTCTTATTTCCCGGGAAATTGCCAACCCTGGTTTTTGCCAATTTTAATTGGGTATTTAAGCAAATACGCAGCTTATCTGGAGCTCTGACATAGTATGCACTAACAAATATATTATCTTTATGTAAATTACAGATGGCTATAACTATATGTGTACACAAAGAACAGGCTAGCTGATAAGGAACTATAACGAGAAAAATAGTTATTGCCATACATTGTTAAATTATATGATATAAATAAATAAATAAATAAAATGTAAGACTGAAACATATTTTTTTTAAAGTACATGTACTTAACTTAAGTAACTTACCGGTATATGTCATTTAGGTTAAGTGAGCTAGCTGTTAAGGAGCTATAATGAGAAAAATAGTTATACCCATTGATCCATAAAATATGATCTAAAGAAATATATAAAATGTAAGAACGAAAAATATGTTTTTGACTTATTTGTCACTAATTTTATCCTATAAACATACATGCATGAAGTTTCAAGGTATATCTATGTATCTGCCAATAGTCTTACCCAGGTGCTATTTTGATCTCTCACTCATTCATACCCGATATACATGTTTTTTTTATTTTCAAAGACAAAACGCCAGTGTCCGATGAAATTTGTGATCAAAGTACTGAAAGTACTGACTGGCGGGAGACAAGTAGCCACTTGTGAATTTGCATACTCAGAAATTCCTTGTTAGAAATATATTCGATGTTGATTATTGGATGTACAATCTGCAAATTTGGAGAACTTGATCAGTTACTGGTGTTTGTAAAATACAGCCTGCTCTAAACACAAATAGGTTGATGAAGCAAAGGTGCTTTATGTCCGACTAATAAACCGTTTTACGAGGTATATTGCAGACGTATTTATTGGGGTAGAAACCAGAATTGAAGTGGTGATATACGCCTTTATACGGATATGGTGAGAGGTGCCCTCTGCCAAAAAGTGTGTGCGTTC